>JAULBU010036597.1:0-15349 GCA_032358235.1 Odonthalia washingtoniensis | reverse complement strand
AACGATTCCTGCACCGATGCTGCAGAAAAATCCGAAGTAGACCTCTATGTCGCACCGCTAGGTGGCCAACTCAATCGTAAGGAAACCATACAGCGCATATTATATGTCGGTAAGTTGGCGGATTACTCGCCGCATGATGCGACGAGGAATCTGCCAGCTTAAAAGAAGGGATGATAGACTGAAACACACGTCTGGAAGAGCAACCTACCCGAAAGCAGGAATTAGAGGAGGAATTAAAAAACCTCCACGAAGAACTTACGGCAATTAAGTAATCCATCGCCGAAAAGATACACTCTCCAACAGAGTCTTTGGCGGAAGCCGTAAATATTTTACGTGCGGATGTTAACGCACTATTGGAGCTCGGTTCATCACAAAGACAAAACTAAATTATCGAGATGGAACAAATGGAAGCCATCCCCATCTTGATCAGGAAGACACACATAGACGTCTATTATTACCGTATCAAAGGGCTGAAATGGTACACCGTGATTCATCACGCAGTTCAAGAAAATGACCTCTTGTTTTACATTCGTACCGCTCCAATGCGTCGGCTGGAACCCGACGTATGTCCGAATACGACTCTTCTTCGTCGGAAGAGGGTGATGAAACCACGGGTAAAGATTTTGGTACTATAGATCTATCCGTACCATTATTTGAACGTAATAAAGGTCCAAAAAACCGATGACTGTTCTCATTTTAACCATCAAACCCGGAATTCGACCGGTTTATTTCATACCGATATCATCGTTTAACCCGCACAGGTGGCGAATGGGACAGTGCGGTTCATAGTTGTACTTTAAACATTAGAAAATATCAACAATCCTGCTCGACGAGTTGTGCAAACATCTCAATGCCAAACGTAAATGGAATTGTGATACATGCCAATGGTTACTCATGAACAATACTATCCTATCAGTGGGTTCTTAACCACTTTCTTCATCAGATATTCAAACTGGTGAGTAGATAATGGTTTTGACAAAAAGTATCCCAACGGCTCTTCAGTTGGCATGTAGGTTAATGTAACACCATCACTTAATACCTTCCATCTAAGATAATGGTACCCCAGACTGATATTCTTAGACGTTAAAAATATCCCTTCAACTCGTGCAAGCACCATATAAGCGTTGTATTCTTCACGTATAATGGTAGCACTTCATTTCCAGTTCTTAATATCACTTAACAATTCCCTAAACCAAATTATCATTCGCGTCCTGGAACCCGCAGCGATCCTGATTTACTTGGACTCTGATGTACTTGGCCTCTTCCGTACCATGCGAAATAATTGACTGAATTTTAGATGTCCAATTCACCACAAACTCACCTATATAGGCTAAACCGTCATTGGTCGATTGGATAGTTTCCACATCGTCGGCCCACGAAGCATATACATATACATGTAATTCATTTGAAGAATCATTTCTCCCATAAAAAGTCCAAATTCTGTAGTTCCCTTCAAGTATCTGACGATTCCCTTCCTTCCAATCAAATGAATCTCATGTGGATCCGATACAAACCTGGACAACTCAGATATAGCAAGAACGAGGTAGAGTCTATTACACACGCTCAGGTAGACCAAGAAAGCAAAATAAGGGTAGCTATTATTTGGATCGTTTTAAGTTTCTTAAAGGCAGTACCTTCACACAAAGGCAACTATTTAGTCTTCGAATCTGCCAAGTTTAACCTTTCCATTATTGTCTCTATGTAAAAAGTGTGCGTAATGTAGACAACATCTATTTTATTGGTCATATTCATTTCTAAAACCACTTGAAGATCCCAATGCCCGTCATTTTAAATTTCCTGTTTTAAATTTCATTTCCATTTGAAAGTATTTTTGAATCTGCTACAATGATAAGTATGTAGTTCACATAAATTAAAATTAACCAATTCTAATTTTACATCCTTGACTCACTTACAGATACCTGTTTGCACCACTAGAACACATTACAGCCTTCACTCTCAAAAAGCTGTTCAGAAGCTAGTTCCACAGTTTGAAGTCCTACTTGAAATTACTTTCAAGGAATTGTCTGCAGGTACAAGATTATTGAAACCACCTGATGGTGGTTGTACATAAATAGAATCATCCAGTACAGCATAAAGTATTTCCGTAGTGACGTCCGTCTGATTAACTTTCAGATTTAATTTGATTGAGTGATAAAAGAACACCTAAAGTTGATAGGCTGGACAACGTTGCATGAGTCAGATCGAAATCTATTCCATGCGATAGAATATGTAACTTTACGACCCACATTTATTTGTGCTTAATTAATTCTCCCCTTTAATTCTCTTTGACACGAAATACCCACTTTGTGTCGATGTGCTTTTTGCCTGGTGTAATATCCACCAATTCATAAACTTTTAGTCCCTTCACGGAGTCCAGCTCGTTCATGTATGCGTCCCTCCATTTATCATCATCATCTATATCCAGTTCCTCCCTGAAAGTTTTGGGGATTTGGATCTCATATTCTAGTGAATTTCCACACCATTGCAGCTTCATGCAATATCATACATTTATGCTTATTTCACTTTTTAGGATTATGTATTTACAAATTGAAACCTCTGTATCAAGATATTCATCAATTTCGGATGAAATCGTACCTCTGTCAAAAATATCGATGACCTGCTCGTTTTGTTTATCAGTTCCTTCCTTGATCCTATTATTGAATCGGGGCGGACGTCCTCATCTTCTATTAAATTTTTCTTATGCCTTTGGAGCGGTCGCAGTCGTTTGGATTTCTGTGACATTTTCAGTGTGTATGACACTTGATTGTCCTTTCTCAGTAGTCCTTACTGTAACATTGTCGATTATTCTTGCATCCGATTATTACTTTGTAGCCTTTTAATGTATTTTAACGTTTCAAACAATACAATCAAGTTGCTTTTTTTGTGGCATGGTTGGTGTCTTCCACACCCTATTGTCCGTCAGAAGCCTTATTAGTTTTGTTAAATGGAGGATCACTAATTTCTGTAATTTTAACCTCGTTGGCAACCACGTTGTATTTATGCCATTTATTACCATTTGCGTGGAATTGGACAACCTTAGATTGAATATTTACCCTGATTTATTTCTTCTCATTTATGCGCTTTTGTGTGTTGAGTTGAATTATTATTGACGGTCTCTCATTATCTTCATCTTTCGATGTTTCTCAGCGTCCGCTACTTTAATTTCATTAGGAAGGTGGCCATCAGACTTGAGTATTCATGGATGTATTTTGGAAGTATAGTTCACCATTGACGTCCGGTATGGAGAATGGGCCACACGTGCCAGAATACACTAATTAACCAAGTGCTCCTGATCTAATCTTCGTGCTTTTTCAGGCGCTTCTCGTAATTTACTTCATGTAAATTCCCTTGTGCACATATCACGCACTTCAGTGGTCGTTTGAGATCCCTCTGAATGATGGGAATACTGCTAGTATTCCCATCATGCACTATAAAGCATATGGTCCGAATGGATAGTACCGATGTGTACCAGATTCTTTATACTATCATCGATAAATCTCCTAACCGACGAGGCCAATATAGCAGAGGATTGTACTGATTGTAGTTATTTGATTCATCTTCCATATGTGACCCAGTCGATGTAGACATGGCGTCACTGTCGTCATATTCACTGTTACTGAAGCCATTTGTCTTCTCATTAACAGATTCGTATATTTTTGCTAATGCGACAAAAATTGTTTTCGCCTTGGTTTCCAATGGCAATTACTATTGCCCCTTTTTTAATGATATATTTATCATATTTAAATGTAATAATAACATTATTATATCTAGTCATTCGGCATATGAGGAATGGACTCTTTCCATATCTGGGAATAGCTTCACGTCTTCACAATTTCTGTGAGAACCTTTGGCACTAATTTCTAGATTATCATTGCCGCAGTATCCACGGATCCAGATTACTCCCTTCAGTTAGTGTGTAGTCTAGTTTTATCATTAGTGTAATGCTGAGACGAACCTGACGATAAGATCCACTGTTCCAATGTGTTCTTGGACTGGTTTCCTTCAAAACATGCAAATACGAAGCCCATTTATTTTCTTTTACCATCGTCTGCCATGTTAGAACATTGGCTCCAGAAGATTTCTTTTTGGGTTCAAACTTTTCTTTTCTTCTGCATTTACTCATCATGTATTTTAATTTTAAACACCAATGGCATGAACCTTTAAATCTACGCTCCTGTGAAGTTCTAGGGTCAGCTGTACTTAGTGAGGAACCGGAGTTACCTCCTCCACCTCTATTATACAAATTAATATTGGGATCTTTAATGTCTTCTCTTGATATCTACTGTATTTTAATTACGAGTAACGCATAAAGATGTTCCTTCAACGATTCGTTGATGGTTCTTTTAATTGGCTTATACATATCAAACATCTACTTGAAATCCCCAATTTTAGGCCTATGAAACCTTGTAGTCGGTCCTATCAAGCCTTAAAATTAATTCCTGCGTCTGCCTCTGATAAAAAGTCAAGCTCTCCGCTGTTATTCATTTTAAGGTTTAATATTTGATGATTAACTTAAATTAAATTGTGAGTGTTTTTATCTACATAGCACAAAAAGGAATTTACATAAACGTCCTACTTCATTCTCCCTTTTGACAACACTTCCGAACGGGTAGTATGAGGAACAAGACAGTGAACTAAATAGATTTTTTCTAGTATTTTGTTGCGGTTTTCCTCCTCCTCCGCAAGTAGCCTATCCTCATCTGATGCAGTTTCTAAAGGTATAGATTTAATTTGTCGGATCCTGGCAGCAAGAGCTAGCGATTCATTGTCGTAATGGAAATACTGGTGGAGCTTCTTCTCCACAATTTCATTGCAGAAATGGAACATCCATAAGTTAAATTACGGGCCGAACTCAAATATTTTAAGAGCACGAAGGAAAGGTACATTTTCCTTTGCATCTTCAGTCATCCTGTAGATTTGCAGAAATGCTCTGATCTTAACTTGTCTTTGTGAGTATTCTTTGTCGGTCTTCACCAGAATTTAATCAGTTGGATTCTAGTTTCTTTTGCTAAAAGTTGATCTTTAATTAGTAACCACCATTCGCACAAACACTACGCAGTTCTTGAAAACACGAATACGAATTGATACGAAAAGTTGTTTAACTTTTACACCAATTTTCGTATCAAATTTATGGAATCCGTTGGGACCCCGACCCCGCGGAGAACATTTGGTACATGAAATACACACCCAAATGCATATACATTTGGATACAGTTTACATTTATTTGACATAAATGTAGTACAGTATACACGAATGTAGTATCGTCATAATTAAATTATACTCACAATTGTATCCCTGCCTGTTCAAAATAGAAGAAGCTCTTCTCTGAAACAGAAAACCTATAGTAACATCTCCGCTATCCTGCCAAAAATTCCCCGTCCCCTCCTATGTAGCGGTGTCGGAAACATCCCGGGTCACCTCCTGTACCACCACCAATAATTGTGTCATATCCGATCCCTACAGCACGTCAATTACCATGTAGTCGTCAGTCTGAAATCACTGTGAACGCAACGAATAGTCAGAATGTACTGTCCTGTCTTTTCTCAAGTGACGTCAACGCACCCAACATTCAACATCTGACGTCCCGCATCTTCCCAAATGACGACGAACCTCAAGAAGAAACTAGAAAAGAACGTATACAGATAATTAGGGAGAGCTGTCCAACACCGTCAATAAATCGCGTCATCCAGAAGGTGGTGGTACCAGTAAGGAGAGGGTCATGGTTCAAAAAAATATACAGATTGTATGCTGGATTCAATTTACAAATATCTGCCTCTTTGTAAGGAAGAGTAGGATGTCGCCTTGAAGATTCGTAACAATAGTTTTAGTGAATATGCTCGTACAGTGGACGGTTTGAAGAGGAAATTTGCAGGTATGCCTCGCAAGCGCATTCCAACTGGTGATCATCTGATGAAGGATGATGTGCGGCGTGTAAATCACTTGAGATATAGATGACGGAGAGAGCAAATTTGGATGTCGATAAGGATGCTGAGGATGAGTTGGAAGCTATCAGAATCCCTGCAAATTAATCGATCGACCATAAACGTAGAAAAACGCCATTAACTAGTGACGAATCGAGGAAATTACTTTTGCTGTTACAATTTTCCTCCAAGTCTTGAAAATATTATGCCCCCTCCTCGGCTTCTTGTGAACATCCTCGCGACTAGTGGATGGTCCTTTTTCGCAAAATTATTTCCTTTTCTTTTTTGAGGTAACGGCTGTAGAAATTCCACCGTTAATTCATCAATCTGTTATGGTTTGTTGAAATGTTTTGTTTGTTAATACAAAGTTGAAGAACAGTATGAAAAAATTACAGTTGTTTCAGAATTCTGTTTAACCAAATTTTAGCAACATAATATATTTTTCAATGCTTTTGAAAATGAAATTGTTTTTTCTGATTGTTGATACCATGGGAAATAGTAGAATTCGACGAAGGGAATAGAAATGACAGAAAGGAGGTATCATCAACAGTAAGAGAAGGCGATCGAAAACTTGATTCCAAAATGCGTGCTAACAACTTGAGGAGGTGACGGTGATGGAAAAGGTGGAGTGAACGTGCAACAATGTCATGTGGCTGAGAATTATTTTTTAATCAAGCCAAAAGTCGGTAACCGACATGATAGGCTTCTGCTGTATGTTGACCAAAAATTGTGAATCTGTTCAATTTTTGTTTGGACAAATAATTTGAAAATGTTTTGATTGTACAATTAATTTCAAAACGTTATTGCAGACCTCATGCGACATCGGCTACTTCTGCTCATGACATAGTCCGGTATCAAAATGTGGTTCATTATATTGACAATTATCCCTCTTTCATCACCCTTTCTTTAACAACCAAGAATTAATTCTTCTTTTGGAAGAATGATGGCCGTGCTCCTCATTCGGAAATATATTGCATTTTAAGATGTATCTATATAACGTATTCTAAATGCATTTTATAAATAAGGGCGAGACCAATCCAAGTACGGTCATATGAACAGTGACATTGTACGAAACGAGGGTAGATAATTGCACCGAAGTCGCTATTGTTGTCTGTTTTGCGAGATGAAAAACGTGCATGATAGTACATGAAATCCATGTATTCCACATTTATTCCACAGCTGTACATTAAAATTATGTCGTAGGAAGAGATTGGCTTCAACACCTAAGTACGGCATATATCAACTCAAGATCTGAATAATTCTTACCACTTGCGCTCTGAAATTATACAACAAGATTGCTGTTGGGATCATAGGCTTCATTTCCTCACATTACTTATAAATAAATATATCCTTCATCCGAGTAAACGTACCCTGGAATGCAAGCGCATTACCCATTCGGATTCTTGACTAGAAGATGTAGCCTGTTGGCATTCAATCACTTAATTGGCACGGTTCACCACCATCGAGTGATCTTAAGCTGACTTGGTTAGAAATGGATAATTTTCTCGTTTGAATGCCAAATCAAAAACATAACAACTACCAGTACTTTTGCGATTTTTACCTTGTTTGGAGTTAACCTTTCCCCATTCGAGCGATCTGTGAATCGTGAAATTAACCAGGATGATTACATGTACACGAAATTATAATACCTGAACGGGCAAATACAAATATATTGCCGATGTAGTGATCGTGCGTCCACCCATTGTAAAAACCTTTTATGGATCATGCAATCACTTGACTGGTCCAAAAGTAGCTTCAAACTGTTAGCAACGCAATAAAAATTGTTAGTAGTGAATATTTATGCGTAAAATCTGTCTTGTATTTCCACCTCGTTCACTGTAGGCATATGAACTTTAGCTCTTTCATCGCCTCATCGCTATAAAGGACTTTTAAAAGCAAACGTCTGCCAATATAATATATCAAGATGTCATGCTTGCGGTTACTCTAAAATCCATGCATATTTGCATACCGGAACCTCTGGTTCGGTTCCAGGAAATAAAAATATCTAAACATTCTGTAGATGACATAAGAAGCAGCGTTCTGCATTTAAGGGGGTATTATACAAAAAAACAGTGATGAACATACAGTAACCTTCTGCACTTAGAAAGCCTTGACCACGCTATTTCACAGTAAGATCTTCGGCCCGAAGCTTCCAGCACATCAGAGCCCAATCCGCTTTTGGTACACGTTTACACCTCTCCTACATTTAAGGACCACTGTCTCTTATTCGGATTCTGGCATTTTCATGTTTAGTATAAGAACGCCATTCGCACCTTTATCTTGCTCTCTCTATTCACCCTTCCTTACTTTTAATATACAATAAACTAACCCTTTACTTGTTAACGACAGGTGTAGACACCAGGTCACAAAGTCAACAAGTTCGTATAGATACGAACTAGCGCCCGTCCTAATACGGTATAGATACAGTTAAGTACTCCCTTTATACTTTAGCTGCTTACCTTTTTCCTGTCCTACTTATCCCATGCTACTCTAGTTACTTACATTTGATCTGCCAAAATGTCTCTCTTCATCTGGCTTACTCTGATTCTCCGACCTCCTTAATTTCATGCCCTATTAACCTACTCTCCTCTTCTCCCTTTATCTGCATACCACTAGTACTAGTAGCAGACTACAGTACCCCATACCACACACAATCCCCATCCCATCTCATTCTAACTTTACAGTATACGGAAGACAGCAGGACCCCAGAATAACACGTGGCACCGTACTTGTCCAAGGCGCTAATTGTACATCGCCTAAGTACGTTTCGGACTGGTTTCGTGTGTAGTTCGACAAACAGTACCAAAACTTGTATCAACTTACAAATCACAGAAAATCTGGTATTTGGTACAGTATCAATTTGTGATTTTAGGAATGACCCACTTCTCTATTTGACACTCGTCATTCGTCGTAAATTAGACGGCAGTGGCGCTTGAATCTTTTAGTTGCAGTTGCTTAAAAATAATATAATGAACATGAAATCTGTCTGTGATTTGTGGAAGGGTCGTAATGGTTGATATTTATTGATGGAGGGGCGTCAATAGGACAATAAATATATACCTATTGTGGACAGAAAAGTGATTTGGGAATGTGTTATGGCCATATAAACACATAAAATTAAAATAGAACGTGTCATGAGACTGAAATGGAAACATTTGTAAATGACATACAGAATTGGATGAAATGAGCAAATCAATTGTAACGTACAGTATTGAGATGTGAGTTACTACATGGCAGTGGATTTGGAAAGTGAGCCTGTAGGAAACAATATGATTTCATCATTAATAAAACGTAGGGAAATTATGAATTGTCAATTTCTTAGCCTCCTTTTTACCGTAAATAAACGTCACATGACAAAGAACGGGGCACGGGAATCTACAATATTATAGGTTTGAAAGTGGAAACCGTCAACACCACTGCCATTCGGGCGGATGAGCAGGTCACATACCCTCAGCAGAAACATAATAATAGCGATGTGTTAGGATGTATTAACACTTGCAACATCAAATGAGAGTAATGAGGAACTTCAGTTTGGTGAAGTAACGGTGCTGATGAATCAGACGCTGCTTGTACGGAATGAAACTTCGCGGAGGTGGGAAACATATTGGAGTATGGTGAAGATGTTGGCTTTGCCTATAATGACATTGACGCGGATGACATTGACAGCAACGACGCCGATAATTCGTACCCACATAAATGGATTAATGCATCAAAATTGCACCCTAATGAAACCTAACTACATTCGGCGTGTGTATGGTACTCGTAAGGGTCTCGTAATGTACATACTGTTTATACATAATTCGTACATCGGTTGCGTACGGAGATGAACAAATAAAATATTGGAGGGGCAGAATAACGATGTAATAAATGAGGAGGTGATAGACGCGTATATAGGTTCATAAATAGCAACTTCATTGAATAAATTCAATGGGTTGAATAAATACTGGAATAAGAAGAAGTTAATGGGTAATGGTAACAGATAATGTCTCATAGTAGACTTCAAAATATTTGGAGCAAAATTAAGTCTGCCTGTACTATGATTATTTCGTACCAATCACTAACACATTGTCGCATTCGCCAAATCTACTTCGATTTAAGTTCCGGTAGGGGTCAGTTCGTTGGATAAGAACAGTATGCGTTGCAAGCCTCGGACTGCTGCGAAGTCTTATATGAAAAGGAAACCGGTAAAGTTCGGTATACGTTTCTATCTGGCTGTGGGATGGCATTTCCCATATTTTTCTTATTGTGCGACAAAATCAGTGGAAAAAAACGGGGATAGACCCTCCAGTAAAGTATATTACTACATACTGGCAATTACGACGTCCATATGAACGCACATTTACTGATGACATGACATTGTAAAGAAAGGATCACCGTCCGCACTTTGTTGAATTAAGACATCAGACTCATTTGTTTTGGTCTGCTACAAAAGGGAGCCTCGATTTGATGGATAAATTCTATACTCTTCATGCATTGGCCAAAAAATAGGAAAGTTGACAGCTAACGATGTAAACATTATTAGGACTTTTCACTTCATTAATATTTACGGGATAAATATACCATTTGTCAAATTTCCTGTGGAACAACTAAATCATGCAGCAAGAGGAGATTGGAAATTATGCCCCGTACTTGACTAAAACATCATACTCGACCAGTAAAGTACAGTAAATACTTTCAGCTATGTCAACTGGGTATGCTCTTAATGGTCAACAGTGCTGTAGTATTTAAAAAGATTTCAACACTCACAGTTTTTTCCATATCCGTGTTGTTGACGTTCTATGTGAAAAACTTGTTTTTATTCAATACTTTTAATTAATACGAGGTACTCCTATGATATACACGTATCTATCAACGTTTGTTACTCTTCGCAAAAGAGACGGCGCTGTGTGATTAACTCTATCCACAATTAGTGTAGCACTTACACTATTACTGTGACAACATAATACACTCATAAGCACTCATAATTATCAAATGCCAACACTCCTGTTCGACTACTTCGTCTATCTCATCAGCATGATATTCGAGTCATTCATAACCAAGGAATGAATTCATCGGGCTCTTGACTATTTGCTTCATTAATTCATCAATCCGACTAATTGCCAGCGGATTTGTAAAAACATCAGCCGACTGCTTATTAGTCGGTGTGTATGTCAAAATAATTTCATCACTTAGAACTTTATCTCTAAGATAGTGATATTAGACTGATATGTATTGATGGTAAAAATCAACCTTCACCATGCACAAGCACAATGCATTAATTTTTATCCTCATGTATTACCGTAGCCTTAGACTGTCTATTTTAAATTATCCAGTAGTAATCTGAACTAGATTATCAATTACGTCGCTGAATCAGCAGTGACATATTCAGTATCAGCTGTACTGTGGGAAATGATCGATTGACGTTTTGATGTCCAGTCGACCAAATGCGTCCCAACGTAAACCAGAATTCCAGTACTTGACCGCTTCGTTTTGGTATCATCGCCCAAGAGGCGTATACGAATACATGAAAGTAGTTTGACTAATCATCCCTGTATTAGAAGAATCCACACCATTTAGTTCCCTTTAAATATTTATCAATTATTTTGAGTGCATTCCAATGTGACTCTTGCGGATCTGAAACGGAAAAAAACAATTAAAACACAGAAATAACTATGTCTGTACGGATATATACGTTCAAATATAGCAGAAAACCTACCAATTTTCGATACGGGTGACTACTTTTCGAATCAGCTCCATCAGGGAAATATGTCTCTTGAAGTCTCTGTTTTTCGAAAACGGACCGAGTTGATCTTCTAATCTGTCAGTTTCAATCGCTATAGAATCTTGTTGATGTACAAGGTTTCTTTTAAGTGCATGCATTATTCTTTCTAGACCACGTTCATTCATAAAAACAAATTTATCTGCCCTAAATCCTTCGTTTTGAATCTATACTATTCGAAATACTTTTGGCTTTCGAAAGTATTTTTGGATCTGCTGCTTTAATGAGTATATCATCCACGTCAATTAGTATTACCAACTAAAGCTGATTCTCCTTGTATTTTGTATACAGACATGTGTATGCATCGCTAGAGTCCAATCCTGCTTCTTTCTTTAGGAATCCATCCCGTAATGTGTTCCAAGCTCTAGAGGCCTGGTATAATCCATGAAGCGCCTTCAATAGCTTAAATTAGTTACCTGGAGGAGTCAGATGCTCAAATATCGGTGGTAGCCGTACATATACGGCTTAGTCCAGAACAGCGTTCAGAAACGCTGAACCAAAGTCCATATGGTTGCTTTTGAGGGTCATTTTATCTGCCATGATAATAAAACCCTTAACGTAGACAGTCAGGATACCCGTGCATGCGTAAGGACTATATCTATTCATTTTTTGCATGTATCCCTTTACAACCCATCTTTCAAAGATGGGTTGTAAAGTAATACATGACAAGAAGTTCTTTACATTCTATTATTTCTCCTTTTTCATTTTGATTTACTCCAAGAATTCATCTGTGTCGATGTGCTTTCACCCTTTTGGGTCATCTACGGATTCAAAAACGTTTAGTCGGTTAATTGGTGCCAGTTAGTCCTTACATAATTGTTTCCAATTTTCTGCATGTACATGCATCCTCATCGCTTTATAAAAGGATTCGGGAATTGGTATGTCATTGATTAATGATTGTGCACACATTGCAGCTTCTTGCAATGTGACTGCATATTTTTCATCAATGTGTATGGATTCGTCCTCCTGATGAAGGATTTTCCGTCCACTGAGTCAGTAGACGGACAATCCTTCATCAGGTAAGGATCACCTTGATGGGAATGACAAATGTTTTCCAGTATTCTGAAAGGATCCAATGGCATCATATGTACTCTTGATTTTGAAGGTATCTACAGTGGATGAATTTGTGTCGTCATCTTCAGCTAGCGTCATGTGTTCATTATTGTCTTTATAATCGTCTGTGGTCGGCTTCAATTCCTACCTTGGTATCAAATACCTGTCTTGAAATGACCCATGTTTGTCATATTCAACTGGTTTTGGCATCATTAGTTATGGGTGTGGGTGAAAATTCATGAGTTGGCATGACCCCGTTTTGTCATCCCCAACGCGTGCAATTTTCTTTACGTGTGCCGGTTTCGGAAGTATACGCACATGTTGAGAAGACCGGATTTTGTCATCTCCAACTCGTGCCGTCTCTGGTGGTGGAATAGGTCTTGAAAACAAACGCGCATGTAGGGATGACCCGTCTTTGTTATTTCCCACTTGTGCCGTTTAAATGTTTGAGTCCAGTCTTTGTGGCAGGGACAGTCGTTGGGGTAGACGTGCATGTTGGGATGACCGGATTTTTTCATCTTCAACTCGTGCCGACTGCGTTATTGTTTTTCCATGCTTGACCTTGTTATTTGAACCCGGCGGTCATCAACGACGCTTCTTTTCAGTTTCTACATTTGTAGGTAGATAATTTTGAATTTTTTGAATTTTATGATAACGTCAGTGATATTTGTCAGCTGAATCTCCGTCATTAGTCTCTATATCATTCTTCTTGCCGATTACACGTACTGAAATTTTGTCAGTAGCCTCTCTATAGATCTTGTTGTCAGTTACACGTGTTGAAATGTTTTCATATCTTTCTCTGTCAGCCTTGCTATTGATTTTTACACGTTTATTTTTGTAATTTCGCTTTTGTATTATGGTTAATGATTGAATTGAATTCCCAACAATTGAATGGTGTATGTGTTCATTTGCCGAAACATTCACAAATAAATTCTCATCAGGATCCTATATATATGTGTCATCTTGTGCATGAATAATGATTTTGGTCGCCCCACAGTATACCTTGTAGCATAAAAACCCTCTACTACACCCATAAAAATTCCACACTCCGTAGTGACGTCTAACTTTGTTCTACTTTCCAAAGTAATGTAGATTTTAAAGTTGTGCAACCAAAAGTTTTGATCCCCTGATATCCGCCTATTGTGAAATAATCTTCTGTAAGGTTTTTCTTTATTTTGAAACGTACCAGTCTTCATCGATTCCTAATTTTGGTCGCCTATAACGAAATATGTACCCATCAAATCTTTTTCAATCCACTATCTATAAACATACCGCGTGTCGTGTCAACAAGCGTTCTGTTCATACGTTCGACCACATACATCTGCGCATGTGCAGCACGACCCGTTGGTGAATGATTAATTCCATTCGCTTTTAAAATGTCCTGCATTTCACGAGATGCGTATTCAGTCCCTTGATATGTTCGAGGGGTCTGAATACCATATCCTACAGTATGAATTAATGTTTTGTACCTTTCGATGTTCTGCATCGTTTAGGATTTTTCCTTCATAATAAATGTCGCAGTTAAACGAGAGTAGTCATCGATATAAGTTTGAAAATACAGGTCACCATTGACGTCAGGTATGGGGAATGGGCCAATGTGTCAGAATACGCCAATTATCATGTAGAATTTGTTCGTATTTTCGTGTACTGGAGTCTCCTCCTGTATGCCTGTATGCAATCGCATGTGATTTTCCCTGCGCGTATATCACACAATTTAGTAGTCATTTTAAATCATTCGTCATTATAGGGATACTACCTATTAGAACAAATATATGATACCACTAGACGATAAATAACCCAAGTTCCGATGCCAATCCCTGAGCGGGTTTCTCTGAGCGTAATGGTCATAATGTTCTTCCAATTATGAGTTTGAAGATTCGGTTTCACTTCCATATTAATTACCATAGCTGCCTGTATCTATAACCGTGTTAATTGTACATGCAGGTCTATAATATACATTATTTATCATTCGATATAGATTATCCTTGCCCCTGTTTCAATTCGCAATTATTTTATGTCCATTTTTAATGACACATTTGTCAGTTCAAAATTTTACAATTATATCATTATTTCTGACCATCTGGCCTATTTAGAGTCAATTATTTCCCATGTCCAGGGCCAATTTTACTTCTCCATAATCGCAATGAGTCCCTTTCGCCGGGATTGTCAGATTATCTTTTCGCGTAGTTTCTGTTGAGTGTAATCTGCTGCTAGCTAGGTTTTATTCAATTAATTTAATTTTTTATGATGACTTTTGTGTAATTCAGATTTCTGCATTGCTGTTAACAACAATGTATAAAAACTTTGCTTTGATTCATTAGTTCCCCCATGTGTGCTTCTCCGAACAATTAAGTAAGTCAGTTAGGCAAGCAACACACTTTCAATTTCAACAGGTAATGGAACCACTTATCAACTACTGTTATTAATCTATTCATCGTGTTTCCCTCCTCAGCGTTCGCCGTTAGGCCCTTATCGTCCCAATCGACTTATTTAAATTACCGACCACAATTCCTGTTGGCCACATCATCTACTTCCTCCTCACGCCATAAACGTCCCCGGATGCCAACTTTATCACCCTACATTCCACCCGTCGGACCACCATCGTCTCCGTCGGTTG
>JAULBU010036586.1:0-15352 GCA_032358235.1 Odonthalia washingtoniensis | reverse complement strand
TTTTTAGAAGGCATTCACCCTTACCTGTGCAATATCATGCGATACTACCGTTCGGAACACCCGCGCGTGGAAGTACAGGTGTTGGAACGACATGCACACTCACTGGCCACGCTGAAGTCGCACATAACCTCAATCCCGAATCCGGTTTTAACTTTTCATTCCTCCGAAATACACACGAGCAACCCGCCCTTTGCTATCATGACCGATATGGTTTCTTCCGTATCGGTTGTCTTTGCTTCATTCATGGCTCGAGACGACTTGATAGACTCGACCATGATGGACAAAGGAACTTATTGCAGGATTTGCTATACGCGGGATGAATACGTCACATCCAAATGTCCCTAACTCCAAACGGCTTCATTACGATCCTACATTTTAAAACACAATCGTAGTTTCAGTTCTGACCAATCTACTTCCAATCGATGGCAACAGCGTCGGTGTGGGAAACTTCATTCTCAAAACCAACAACCCCTACGCCCTCTGGCCCCCGCGACAAAACCTTTACCGTCTTCGGAAAAAAGTAGGGGAGCCGATTAAGAGACCATCTCACCTGCTACTCAGCCAGCCGGCAAACACTACTCCTAAAATCGAACCGACCATATGTTCTTGGACCCAACCACAGTGATTCTCGACACCCTCAACTTCCCCCTATCACTCGCTCACACAAATGTTCGACTCGGATTCCATCTTCGTGCACGGTAGTTTTTATAAGGTCGGTCTCACCTTTGGCACGACAACAACCCACCAACACACCATTAAATCTGTCATTGATACCGGCACCGGACCTACTCTGATTCACTGCAACAAACTTCGACTCGAATGGTACCGCTAAATGGAAGAAGCTCCAAATAGTCAAGTACAAACAGCCAGACAACAACCCCTTCCCAACGTCGGTATGATTTTGCTCTATATCCGCCTCTGTGATCTACGCGCCCGGGTTTGGTGCGGCGTGGTTGAAAACCTCACAGTCCCGCTCATTCTGGGCACCTCATTTACAGATAGGTTTATACGTCAGATATCCTGCGATAAGCGCACCATCACACCCTACAACACTCTACCAGTTTCCATCCTTCAAGTCGCGTCCACACCAACCTCCGTCCACGGAACCAAGTCAACAGACCCCAAGGCATACCCCCAGGACCTCCAATAACGGCACTAAGGCTCAATTGACACGTCAAATGGTACTACCACCCCACCATCATGAAGACTTCCTCGTCCGTTCCGATCTTTGTGGCCTCGCTTCAATTAGCGCTTTGCCCTCTTATGCGGACAAGCACTCATCATATCCGCTAACGGAATTGCTGAGATAGACCCCTGCCGACATTCTACATCTCTATATGCAACCTTTCTTCCGTTCCAGTCCACGTGCAAAATCACAAAACGATTGTCACCGCATCCAACCCACCAGCTAATCTCATCTACCCCATGACACGGAACCGGCCATAACGGAACGCGATCTCAACGAAACCGAAACGGTACATGATATCTGTCTCACCAACCCGTCCACCTTATATTACTCTAAATGTACACTCTTCGAAATGCACACCGCCATACGGGACAGCGAATCGCATTACAACTTCGTTTACTGGCACACCAACGTTCAAGTGGCGATCGCCTCAAACCACATCGGACAGAACTCCTGGAAGCACTGACCCCATTATGCCACATGTGGGATGGGTCATCTTGGACGTATTACATCAACCGAACATCCGATCGAACTGAAACACGACGCCATACCAATTTTTCAAATGCCGTATTGCGCTGGTCCCGCACAACGTGAATCCGAATGGAATGAGATAACGCGCATTCGGAAAGCCGACGTTATCGACCAGGCTAATACGGAATCGTCATCACCAGTAGTCTTTACACCTAAGAAATACGGCTCCCTCCGCCTTTGCATCGATTATCGACGTCATAATTTCGTCACGGTTCGCGACTCCTACCCAATCCCCGAATGGATGAATGCATCGATTCCTTCGGGGTACCACCATCTTCAGTACCATTGATTGTAACTCGGGATACTGGCAAGTACCCGTGGCCAAATTGGACCGCAACAAGACGGCCTTCGTCAGCAATCAGGGTCTTTACCGCTTTAAGGGCATGCCGTTCGGATTAAAAATGCCCCTGGTACCTTCCAACGGGCGATCGAAATCATCCTTTCACCAGTGCGATGGCAATACACACTTGTTTACTTGGATGACATCACCATATTCTCAACCTACATACGGCCTCATTTGCAATACATCACGCAGATAATTCCGCTGCTCTCCGATGCCGGCCTGTCACTCAACCTTAATAAATCCTTCTTCTTGCAAAAATCAGTGGAATATCTCGGTCATATCATCCTTCCAGGTAAATTGAGCGTAGCCTCAACAAATATTTAGGCCAGAGAAGGCATGCACCTACCGACTACGGTAACACACCTACGGAGTTTCTTCGGACTCTGTAACGTGTACCGCCGCTTCGTGCCGAATTTCGCACGCCTGGCCTCCCCTTACGCAAATGCTAAGAAAGGGGGAACCCACGAAATTCCAAACATTATCCGAAACGGAACAAAGTGAATTCGAAGCCCTCAAACACAAACACCATACTCCACCAGTATTATCTATACCGCACCTCGGCGCAACATACACTTTGGACACCGACGCATGCGATAATCAAATCTGGTGCGTCCTTAAGCAACAACAAGCTGTGGGAGGAACGCTAAAATCGATAAGCTATTGGTCTTGCACTCTCAACCCTGCCGAAAGAAATTATGATAAAACCGACCGTGAGTGTCTCGCAATTGTTTGGGCTGTTGATCCGCCAATACCTCGAGAGCACTCATTTTACAATCAATACGGATCATGATTCACTCAGTTGGATTATGAATCTCTCTACAGTAACCAGACGTCTCCAGCGCTGGAGCCTCCGCCTCATGGAGTATAAACCCGAAGTACAACACCGTCCTGGTTCCGGTCATCAGGCTCCCAATGCCCTCTCTTCTTACAACAACCGGTTCGGATAACTCACGAATTGACGATGACATACCGGTTCTACTCCTCCACAACGGTTCCGTCATTTCAACCTTTAACGACGCCTCTAACGTCATCCACACCCAGAACGACTGGCACATTTCGCCTTCGGTTAGTTCTCAAGTACTCCTCGGCGATTCATGGAACCTCCACTACCCCGTTTTGCAAGATGAGCCTATTAGAGCCCAAAAAACTGATGTGGAATGCCAAAAGTTTCAATCTCTCGTGGACAAGCCCGACTTGGTGTTATTTAAAAACCGATACGGATTCCTGGTACGTAGCTCGAACATTGATGGCGCCCTTTAAACTGTCGTACCTCACTATCTCGTGGACAGGTTTTTATAACCGTCGCAATATCCGATCACGTCGGGCCATCCCGGTTTTAACCGCATGTACGACACGTTACGCAGCAACTTTTACTGTCGTAACATGCGCAAAGATGTTTGCAGTACGGTTAAAAATTGCCGCTCTTGTGCCATAACACGTGGTTCACCGCCTCGGCATCGACACAACCTTCAACTTTTCCAACCGAACGGACCTTTGGAATTCTTCTCTATGGATATCCTTGGTCCACTGCCCAAATTATCCCCCGGCAACCAGTTTGTATTAGTGATACCCGATCGGTGTACTAAATTGACGAAAACCGCCCTCTGGCCAAGCAAACCGCATCTGTCACAAAAGAGGCCTTCTTGAGTCACTGGATATACAACTACGGAATCCCCGATTTATTCCTTACCGACAACGGCTCTGACTTCATCGCCAAGTTCTGTGCAACCATATGTTCCACAATCTTGGTATTCATCAACTAGTTACGTCCGCCTTCCATCCACAATCCAATGGCCAGGCGGAGCGCTATAATTACACCATCGCTATCAGTTTACGGAATTACGTGACTAAACATCAGCGTGACTAGGACTGATACATCGATCACCTCACTTATGGATATAATAGTCAAATCCATCGCTCGACGGGACACACACCATTCGAATTATGTCTATCACGCCATCCACCGAATCCGGTTTCCCTGTCTTCAACTTCTAACACCGCCTCGGACATCTCTCTTTCCACCCCTGCTTCTACCCGCACCACCAAATTTCGTATTTTAGACCAGTTACAGGGCATGCTCACCAATACGGATGAAAATATCCGATTCGCACAGGCCAACTACAAGAAGTTTTCGACAAAACAGTACGGATTAAGACAACATTGCAACCTGGTGACGACGTTTTTATCGACCGTTCCCTCGCCGAAATACAGCGCATCACCGGTACGGATACCTCCACAACACCTGCTCCCTCTGCCCTTGACACTATCAACAAGCTCTTACCAAAATCAGTGGGTATTTAATCAGTCATACGGGTCAGCCCGGCAATCTTCGTAATAAATAACGGCAATGGAAAACTGAATGTATGCGTCGACCGTTGCACCAAGGCACCGCCTCCGGACTCAACGCATCTGACCTCCCTGCAACACTACTGGATGCGGATGGACTCGCGATTCCGCTCAACAACACAACTGATATTAATCGAGACTACACACCGTTGAAGGAAAATGATAACGCCGCTTCGGTACCAACTATTACACGCATCTCTTCCCATTATTACAATGGGACTGAAATGGCGTATACTGCCATTCTTTCGGACGGCACACTCCGCAGCTGCTTACATTTATCCAAACTAGATCCTACTTTGGTCACCAATTAATGGGGAGCAAGTAAAAGTACTCGAAAAGCGAAGAACTGTGGAAGGAAATCTGGTACGTCTACACGCAAGTAAGCGAAAAAACACCCAAACACCGAAACGACAAGAGAGACCGACCTTTACGCTTTTTCCGATTTTACGGCTGCTTTTTTTTGAATCCGTGGAATTACGTTCAGGAACGGGCAATAATCTTCCGGCCCATGCCGATACATCATCAACACGTTCCGGCCCTTAATTCGACTAGGCCGGCCAAGATTCAATCGTGAAAGACGAATTTTAGCCTTTTTTAGTAGACTGTTAAATTTCCGGTTTCGGACGGTGAATTAATGAGTATTCTCGCGCGCTCGAATCCTGTGGTAATGATTTTTTCTCTTTCCATCCCTACGATACCTTTCCAACTGTGGCTCTGCACGTTCCGCTTATCCCTATTTTCCTACCTCAACTCCATCGATTCGGATTCAACTAAATTATCGTCCTCAATACGCACTTGGAACTCACCAACGTCGTTTAACTCGCAACTACCGCGTTTCTTTCTTTCGAATCATGGTACATACCTGTGAACCTGGTGGTTCTTTATTCCGTTAATGGGCTTCGAAATTACTTTAATTGGTATCTACATGCTCATACTCACTCTACAGTTATCCCAAGCACTTATACTATTTCAGGACACGTCTGTTATTTACCGATTCGGTTTAATCCATCACGTTGCACAAACGCAACCTCGCTCCGCTTATGTTCGCTATACACGTAGGCTCCTACTCGCTAAGTTCACGCTGTTAACAAGACCTTGCTCTCGTATTCAACCAACTTACCGTCCTCTGTATTCCTTCTTCCTTCTTTATTTTCTTAATAATTCACATGATGATGCACTGCATCTCCATGAATTTTATACTGTGGGACGCAGTAGTTAAGAAAGGGGGACTGTAGTGTATCACGCGATACGTACTGCGTGTTGACTATTGATGTTACATCATAATATGAAGTCAGTGAGAACATGAGTGTGACGACTAGTAACTAGTTGGAATGGGAGCCTATGCGTTCTTGAGAAATTTTTTGATCTAGAACTGTATATGTGTAATGCTACAGTAGTATGAATGTACCAGTTTCTACTATACACATATGTGCAATGTTTATGTGCTTGTGTAATGTGTAATGTATAATTAAATACAGTACACTGGGAACCATAATTAGTGCGGGTCTCACTATTCATGTACACTGAATTTGGAGTAGGGGTGCCTAATATAGTGCGGGCCGCACTATAACGGTACCCGCACTAAAATTATAGTGCGGACTGCACTAATAACTATGGACATAAATAGTGCGGTGAGAAATTATTTCAAAAATTCATTTATTTGTCTATGACCATCGGTCCTCACTGAGCTCACACACAATGCAACACACATAGTCATGAAAAAGTTGTTACGCCTTCTGCATGTTCTGCTGCAACCAACATTTCCCCTTGAAAAATTCTTCCGGGTACTTCCTAATTATTTCCTGTAGGTGTGAAAAATCTGTGTCTTTCCCCAAACACCATTTAAATTAAGAGCCATACCACACCTTATCATTGCTTAAAGTCATCCCACTGTGAACGCTATGACGACTTGATTTTTTGAATAACCAATGCATTAGCTGGTTTGAGATGCAACGTCCTTATCCATTTTTTAACTAACTGCGTATCGTTTCTGCATAGAATTGTATGATTTTAAATATTCAGTTGAAATTTCTGTTAATCGAAAATAGCCATAATAATATAAATTACGAAAAATTTAGATTCATAACAGTCCTTATTCCATAATTCGTAAACGATACTGGGGTGGTACGGCGAATTTGACTGTTCCATGTTACAGTCAACCAATGCTATGTATACGTATCCTGCTCTGGATAATCAAAACTGTATAAAGGATTGTTATGTACGTTTCAGGACCTACTAATCACTGTTAATTTAATAATAATAATAATTACTTTATGGATTGCAAAATCTAATAATCATTGGGTTTCCCAATGTAGAACCCTATCTTATTTTTGGAAAGCCCTACGTTTGAACCCGCACTATTTTCAGTATTTGACTCAATTAGTGCGGGCCGCACTAATATTGTTTTCTTCTGTGACTTACAAACCGAAATTAGTACGGCCCGCATTATTGCAGTACCGGCACTAATTTCGCACGAGTGCTAATTACGGTTCCCTGTGTAGTAAGGTTTTACTAACATATAGTTACATCCTATATTCTTAATAAAAGGCTCATCATACTGCTGATGAGGAGAAAACTTAAAAGAGTACAAAAAATCAAGCTTCTCGTCATTTTCCAGTCTTCGCACTTCAATATTGGTAGCATCACTCTGTTCATCAATAATAATTACAATGTGCAAACCAAAGAAGATTATCTGAAGCGCCCTTCTTGCTTGAAGGCCAATCATAACGAGGAATTTTAATTGTGGGCACTTCGGTTCGAGGTTCTGGCAGAAGCAAAGGACTTCATGGATGTTCTTCGCCTAGACGAAATTGGCAACATCGGTTTTATGGACTTGGAAGAAGCGGTACAGAAAAAGATCGTGAAAGACTGGGCACTATTGGTAATGTGTTTGGTAGCAAAGGAACTTCGTACAGTGGTAGCCGATAGAAAAAATCCGATTAATATGAATAAAAACTTGACGGTACGCTATGCGACCAAGACGGCCGCTAGCAGGGTTCAGTTCTAAACAGAACTGCATCAGATGCGTTATGATGGTGTACAAGTAATGCGTGAATATATCAACAGATTCTAGAATAAATTTTTGAAGATGGATTCAATGGAAAGCTCCATACCAGATTCCTTACAATTAGCCATGATTTTACAAGCTTTGGGAATATCGATGAATCTCCATATGGACCAGTGATTTCTTCCTTACAAACGTTGGGGGAAGACAGTCTGTCCCGGGGAGCAGTAACTACGAGATTATAGAAAGAGTATAATAGTCGCATCCAGAACGGAGGTCCGTCAAGAAGCTTAAATTTAAATAATGTGGACTCTGCTAAAACTAATGCCCGGTAATTGAAGACTTTTGCCACGGTTCGCTGTTTCAAATGTAAGCGTTTTTGGAATTACAAAAGATACTAATAGTGGTGAGGAGATTAAGAGTCAGCATTAATAGTAATAAAACCACGGGAACAGTAATCACATGGCTTTGATTGTCAAACGTAATAATGAATCATTAGAGATGATTGTGGATTCTTGTTCAACAGCACATATTGTTTGCCACCGGAGCCTACAGCCTAATTTTAAACCTGTGTACCATACCACAATTACAGTGGGTGATGGTCGGAAATTACATGCAAAGGGTAAGGGTAATGCAACAATTTCTTCTACTGTAAGCAATGAAGAGACAGTCACTTTGGAACTCAAGGATGTTCTGTATGTCTCTCGAATGGACAGTAACCTACTTTCTTGTGCTGAATTGACTAAGGAAGATTATTATATATCTTTTGATGGTTTGAGCTGTTGTATTCTGGATAAAGACGACCGTGTAGCCGGTTTGGGTTAATTTCGAGACGGTATATACACCATTGGTGTCAAGTGGAACAACCTGGAAAAATATGCTTTTCGGGCTGAAAATGGTCTTGTAATTTGGAACCAACGTTTCGGTCATGTTGATAAAGGTGCAATTTCATCATTGAATAATAAAACGTCTGTCCATGGTCTGAGAAAATAACATTTTCTAAGGTTGGGAATGACTGTGAGCACTGTATGCGAGGTAAACTCACCCAAATTTTTCTAAAATCTCGGCTGCAAAAACCGGCAAGCCCAGGAGAGGTGATCTTTACAGATGTATGCGGTCCACTACCGGTGCCAATTATTGGAGGCGCTACTTATTTGTATCATTTCCAGATGGGTATTCTGGATAGAAGTTCTTGTAGTCATCAAGAAAAAATCAGATGTCCATGAGTCGTTTATCCAGTTTTGCGTTGAATTTGAATGAAAATTTGATTATACAGTTAAAAGTTATACTCAGACAGAGGCGGGGAATTCCAGGCAATTGATAAATACTTGGAAGGAAAAGGGAAAGTACAAGAATGTACTGCGGCATACACGCCTCAAAAAAATGGAGTTGCTGAGAGATTAAATCGAACATTTCTGGACATGGTTCGTTCAATGCTATCCAAATCCGGTCTTCCGTCTGGGTTTTGGGCAGGAGAACTATCTACAGCTGTTGCGATTCGGAATATGAGGGCAACACAAAACAGTAAATGGAAGACTCCACTCGAGTTGATATCAGGCAGAAAACCTGATCTTCATCATTTACGTGTATTTGATAGCGAGGCCTGGACTCATGTAATGCATCGAAAGAAACTGGACAGTAGGGGAGAAGAGGGATTCCTTTGAACTACTTACCACGTGGCATTTACCGTATTTAGGATATTTCTCAGCGTACAGTACACGAGTTGTGTCATGTCATCATACATGAGACTGTATTCCCTGCAAAGAAATTGGGAAATATTGGGAAACGAGATCGTTTCTTTTCATGGTTCCGAAATTTGGGCGTTTCGATGTATTAACAAATGACAGTAGTAATAACGGAAGCATTGATGATGAAGAGCAAGCGTATGGGGATCTCGGAGATCTTGATAAAAACATACTGCAACGGTAAATGTTGTTGTCGTTAAAATTACAGTAGGTTCAAATATCGAACAAGTACAACCTACTGATTCTATGACATATTATCCCGTTGTACACATGGTGAATCCAGATACCCGACAAGGGAGCGCCAGGGGCCCATAGGTACGGATCTGTGCACACTGCAAAAGCCGCAAAGAAGTTTATACCTAAGACGGGGAAAGAAGCACTGAGTTGTGCTGAGAGAGAGAAATGGCAGGATGCTATTGACAGCAAAATGGAGTCGCTGGTTACTGAGGACACGTGGAAATTTATTCCAGATCCTATAAAGGGAGAAGTCATTGATACAAGGTTTGTTTTTGATTTGAAATTAAAACAAGATGATACTGTGGACCGGTGTAAGGCTCGTCTTGTCGTTAGAGGGTTTTAAGAACTTGAGAACTGTGAGTTTTATGCTCCTGTTATAGATTTTAGTAGTATTCGAGTTGCAACGGTTTTGGCTTTGAGGAGAGGATACACAATTCATCAGATTGATATCTGTACTGCCCTTTTGAATTGCAAGCTACCAGAAGACAGTGAAATCTGCGTGAGCCCTCCGTCTGGTATTGGTATGAATGTAGCCCAGGGGCATGTATTGAAGTTGAACCGAGAACTGTATAGTTTGAAGACATCGCCACGCATCTGGAATTCTACTTCTAACCATTCCGCACAGGAGGCTGGTTTTAGAAGACTTTGCCCTGATGAATGCGTGTATGTATACATAATTGGGACAGCAAAAGTGTACATATTTATCTATGTGGATGATATACTTGTGATAAATCACGCCGATGTACTTTCAGTGAATTCATTACTGTTGAATTTATTTTAGATACATGATCTAGGAGAAGTGAGAAGTTTTTTAGGTATGAAATTCAATTCTTGTGAGGGAAAAATATTTCTATCTCAAGAACTGTATGACAGGACACTCTTACAGCGCTTTGGAATGGAAAACTCCAATCGGACTAACACCCCACTGTTAAAAAGTGATATTGTTCACTGCGAACACTCGTCAAAATTGTTTAAAGATTCTCAAAGGTACAAGGCTATTATTGGTGGCCATCTATTTCTAGCACAACATACAACACCAGATCTAACGTCTTCGGTTGGTTTGCTTGCCCGTATGGCAATCACAGCTACTATACAAGCTTGGAATAGTCTGAAGCGTGTAATGCGCTATTTGGAAGGATTTGCGAATCTGGGATTGGAATATAAAGTTGATACTAGTTGCGATTCACTTGTTAGGTACTGTGACGCTGATTGAGCAAATGATCAGAAGGATAGAAAATCAACAAGTGGATTTGTTATTTTCTTGTATGGTTGTCCAGTGGTATGGTATAGCAATAAGCAGGGATGTGTTGCTCTGTCAACCAGTGAGGCTGAGTTTAGCGAATTATCAGATGGTATGAAGGAAGCCAAGTGGCTGATTGATCTAACCGAGGAACTGAAGTGTTCGATTTTAAAGCCGATTCCGGTTTTCGAAGACAACACTGGTGCCATTAAATGATCTTCATCTCGAAAGAGGGCCAAGAATGTGGACTCACGCTATCACTACGTCAATAAACTGGTAGAAGATGGGCTGTTTGATGTCCGTTATTGCCCTACAGAAGACATGATAGCTGACATGTTTACTAAACCGTTGGCTTCGTCTCACGCCCGTTTCTCTGTCCTCGATGTCTCACGCCACCTTTCAATCCCCATTAAAGTGGTTGATGTATTTGTGGATTATTTCCTGGAGATGAGGGAAGAGTTGTTCCACTTTCCAAGTACCGTTGACATGCAGAGCCAGTCCACAATGAATCATATATTCTCTTGCATATGAGAGACCATTTGTTGTGATGAAAAATGTATAATCTAAAGCAATATGTGATGGACCCCCGGTTATATGGGGGAACTTGGTTTGCTCTTATCATCGACATTCCACTTGAAATTGCTGTCATAATGATATAAGAATCAAACTAAACATATCCTGTAGTTGACAGTTATAACGGTCAAAAACTTAGAAAAATTACTGATTGATAGTCATAACGTTTAAAAACTAATAATAATAATAATAACTGGTTTATAGCCATAAAGTTGACAAACTAACAATTGATTTGAGACTCGTAACGTTGCTATTTTAATACTTAAAAATGGAAAAGGTGACGTTAAGAAAGTAATCATATAGTCTATGTCATTTTATTCCTGAAACGGAATTGATATTTTAAGAAAAAGTTTTTACAATCAATGCGAACATGAGTGTAAACTTTGAAGTTCCAATTTGGCCATTAGCTACCTCAAAGTTAAATAAATAAATTCCATTATTGGGCCACAAAAAGCAGTGATTGTAAAAGAATTCCTTCTTTGAATGTAAAAAATTCGTTTTTGGCGGTTTAAGGTATACTAAATTAAAAGATTTTAATTATTATTGATGAAACTATTTAAATTTTTCTGGAATTGGTCTCACTAGACAATTAGTCTCAATTAATCTAATTGGAGTTATTGGATTTTTCCGGGCTTCGTTATTAGTCTAAGTGAGACTATTTGATTAATCCATGTCTTATTGCAGTTTTGGGAAAATGTGAGATACGTATACCACGTTGAAGGTGAATTCAAGGGCTTTTCATAGGTCAATTTTTTTTAAAAAGGTCTTCATGCTACGTGGTAATACCCAAAAAGGTGTAAATTTTATTTTAGTTTATGAACGGCTATAATAATTGGAACTTCCGTCTTTGCCGAGTAAATCGAAAAATGATTTAATTTAACCCTTTAATTTAATATAATTTTAATTTTAAATTATTTGTGTTTCTTCTATTTCTTTTTTAATCTCTCTCGGTAACCCCCTTTTCTTATATCATATCTTCGACTAAACCCTTCCAACAAAATCGATAATGGATCTTCTTGATCTTGCGGAAACTCAACCCTCCCGAGGCACCTCCGACTCTTCAACAGGTAACGATAGCAGCCTCATTGAATCTGAGCTCGTATCCTAGACTCCACAAGTTCTTTCATTTGATGAAGTTGACGAAGCTCTCGATGAGATTGATTTCCACAAGGAGCTTGACTTGAGTAATATTCTAACAACAATTTTCAACACGAAATCACTACAACGACCATCTTCCTCGGTGCAACCTGTATCAGTATCAGATGTGGAGAACTATGATGGTGACAGAAGTGAACTAGACGATTTCGTCAAACAATTCACAGTATCGTCTTGCGATCATGACGAGTGTCAGAAGGTTGCTACTATTAAGATGGATCAGGGATTTTATTTGATGAATGTAGTAGAGCGAGTTTCATTTGTCCGAGAAATGCTGTTTTCACTATCGTCAAGTGCTGGGGAAGAAAATGAGTTAATGAAATCGGCAACTATTCGGTCTCGAAAGAGGAAGTAAGGTGATGATGTTGCCGAATGTTCACAACGAACATCCTCGGCCTTTGTATTGAAGGGAAAAGGAGTTTGCTTGAAAGTATTCGCGGCGGTAACTCAACTATCTACAGAAACAATTAGAAGACATGGAATGGAATTTAGCAAAGCTAATGAGCCCTTTATTTTTTCAACATGTAAAAATACAAGAAGAATAGGTAAATATGAAATACAACGAGTAGTTGTGAAAAAAGTTTTAATATCCCTTGCTGACGATTGTGGAATGTAATGCCCTCGCGGAAGTGGTTAAAGGGATGAATCTCCACTGCGTATGTTGCCATCACAATTCACAAAGAAATTGGTTTTTATAAAATATACGAAAAAGTGGGAAGTCTTGCTGGACGCTGTTGTTGAAATGATTGGTCGTTTTTCCAAGCCTGAAACACATATAACGTACAGTCACTTTTTGAGATACTGGAAGATGATATGCCAATGCTTCGCATTGCGTCAATGGGTTCCGATTTTTGTGAAACATGCACAACTATGCGTGAAACAATTTACACACTTCCATCCAATGATGTTCGTACACTTGCATCGAAATCGTATCTAGACAAGAATTTAAATGAAGCACGCACAGAGTTTAAACTATATAAGCAGTACCAAGAATTCTTTACTCTATCTAACAAACATTGGTTGCGTCCTTTTATTTTCGATTATGCGGAGAAGGTTTTTTTACCAAAACTTCAAAAACAACCTGGATAAATTCACTTCACTACTGGTTTGAAGTTTGTTATATTTGGAGTAGCTTGTAGCAATTACAAGTAAACTGAAGTTTATTACAGCTAACACTGTAATACCAATGGTTCACCATTCAATTTGTTGCAGATCACCTTTAATGTCAACACTAGGCATGGGAAATAGTCTAATTTTTCGTGCTACCATTGTTCTGGACAAAACAATAATATATTTGTTTTGTTCTATATAGCTTGGTGAGTACTGATGGGATTTGAGGATGAGGTAATTATATATGTTTTAGTAGCTGGACTCAAAAAAATGTTTGTGATGGATCTCTCGGACATGTGAAGCGTTGTTTGCGAAAAGAGATGTCATTACCCCGCCGATATGATGGATGTTGTTAGTAGAATTTCACGTACCAACAATTGCATCCCAGGAAGTCATATCCGTTGGCGAAATTGGAAATCCTTATTGGAAATGTACTTCAAGATTCCACCTGCATTGAAAATTACTCAAGACCACGTTTTAACAGCCAAGAAAGAGCATCCTGGGGGTTTATTTACGAGAGGTTCCAGTAACAGTTCCAGTGAGTCTTCATTTTTGCTGTTAAAGGACAAAAAAAATGTTCCAAAAAAGTGGATATGAAAATTGATACATTTGACATGCATATCGCACATATAATTGATGTACTTTATAAGAAACGTGGAACTAAAAAGGGCTACTTACAGGTTAAAATTTTAGACCGTTATTATAGGAACAATGATTCAGTCCAGCGTGACTTTTTGCATGGACGGTACAAATAATGTTTGTGATAATATGAAAGAGCTTTCTAAATGGTAATATAATTTGGCAAACTCTTTTCTGTCACACTGTTTAGTCAACTATTTTCTTTCGAGGCAGAAAGCTGGTAATATAATATATTATATAAATATGACGATGAGGTGGAGATGATGAGTGAAATGTGGGGGTGATAATGGCAATGATGATTTACGGGAGTGGCGAGTGCGAATGGAAGCATGATAATGTAATGTAATAAATCTGGCAGGCATTGAAATAATTTTAGAGAAAGGCTAACAGAATGTCCTTCCAAAAAAAATATTTTGTTGAAAGTCGCAATGTTTGTCATGTAACTTGGAAAGTTAAAGTCCAATTTTGGTTTTGAAAACTTTGTTGGAATCTTCATAAAACTATCTTCAACGTAGGTACTGTTCAAAATTTAATAAAAAATTGCATTTGAAATCATTTTGGCCATATCCCCATTTCGTCTAAAACGCGATAAGCAACTTTTGTTCTTGACCCTCATCCATTTGTCGGCTGAGAGGCGTGAATCTAGGAAACATCATTTTCGCGGCCGATTTGCCCACATTTGCGATTACATTGTTTTGAACCGACTTTGCTTTCATTGAACGACAAAATTATGACCGTTGGGGGGAATATACATAATATGAAATAATATTACATTATAATAATATTACATTACAGAAATAACTGTACCTTTATATATTAGAAAGAATACTTTGCGCGCCGTTTTACTAAAGCCACAAATGGCGAACTGTCAGTTTTGGATTAGAGGAGTGGGCTGATCTTCCTATCCCCGAAAAGGCGGATAGGCAGGCTACGATTAGCGAAAAGATTCTAAAAGACTCAGGATGCCGAAAAGGCCACCCCGTTCCAGGATGGTTGGGTGGGTAAAAAAGAGCAAAAAGGTGTTGTAAAACGACGCGCACTCAGTTCTCGGATCGGTGTGATGTTCACAGTATAGCATGTGATGTTTTTGTGGCGCTGTGCTGTGACTCGGTGAAGTTTCTTGTTCTTTCTTGTCTTCTAGTTTAGCCTTCCTAGAGAAGTAAAACGTCTCGGTTGACGGTTACTACTTACTTGGCGTATTGTTTCTTCCGATGACTTGTCGTTTTGCTTTTTCGCTCTTTTC
>JAULBU010036585.1:0-35254 GCA_032358235.1 Odonthalia washingtoniensis | reverse complement strand
CGGGTGCGCTAACATACGCCTATAATTGACAACCACACTGTTCAACAGCACTAGCATCGTTTGAACTGGTATTATCACTCTCGCCACCAGCATTGGCGTTGAAAGCATAGTTATATATATCACAAAATCCAAAGGACACGAGGGGCACCTGGAAGACATGATTGTAAACGGCTCTTCGTAATACAAAGGAAACTCTCGACCAAGTAACGGTCCGTTACAAAAGTAACTACGACGCCCAACTAAGGCGGTAGAAGGAGAAATTCTTAACCAGAAGACTGGGTATTCTTACGCGTCGAACGACTGGATGAACTGTAACACCGCCATAAACTGGCTTCGATAGCTGACGGATCCTATAAGGTTAATTATATAAGAGAAAATAGAGTTGTAATTGAACGACCCTACAGGTCGATTGAGATCGTTTCAAGATCACATGTAGTACTGGCACCCGAGCCATGTAATCTAGAGGAGATTCAACCAACCATACGTCCACTTATGGACGAAGAAATAACCCACGACACATAACCAACGTAGGTATATAACAACTCTCGGGAAGCACCGAGAATAATAGCAAACCGGATAAACCGTAATATTTTAGAAGCCCAGCGATCAACGCCGACCGATGACGAACCAACCCCAATGGTTGAAAATGAAGATACAGTTGAGGAACAAACCGCTGCAGACGACAGAAATTCGGAACAAACCGGTGATGAACCAACCCCGACGGGCGAAGAACCACATGAGCAGAACGACAACGATCAGTAGTCGGAAGAAAGAGAATAATACGTCATTGAACGGATAGTAGACCACGGCATCAACACCAATGAAAAGCACCCTAACTCAAAAATAGGAGAATTGAACTTACGGAGTGTGGTGGTACCGGCTACACACCTGCTGAGGATACCTGGGAACCAATCCAGCACCTCCCGAGGAATAAGTTAGTGAGCTACTATAAAAAGAAGAAGATTGAGTTTCCGGCCGATATCAACAACTCAATCGCCGGATGGAATCGGCTTAAATAATTGTCAAATATACGATTATATTTAATTGAGCAATTCGTATGATGGTAAAAGGATGACAGGCCCATGCACTTCTCGAAGGCACATTATCACACAACACGTGTGTAAGATCATTCACGCAAAAACTACTGGTATTTAGTGTTCTCACGTCATTTGCCATCTCCGTATGCGAAATTGACTGAACTAAATTCGAACTGATAGTTTTTGCTATCAGTAGACTTTAGTACAGGTGTTGTGGTATCTAGACTGACATAGTTTTGTCAGTATAAATATTGCTCCCCGGTGAGGTGAAAAACAATAAAGAAATAGCTACACATTAACAGAAAAACCACCACCCCAGCTTATACCAATCCCGTAGGAATCGAGAGATTAACTCAACAACTGTGAGAGGAAACTCAAGCCAAAACACGCACTAAGTTGATTAAGAGTCAACGTTGGGAGACAGTTCATCCCCACACGTTCGCCGTGTGCCCGATCATCCCAGCTACTAAGGTGGCTGAGGGAGGATACTAAAGTGACCTCCAGGTCGACGTCCGTAAAGCTTAATGGTATCAGGATCACGGTCACCCCGCACCTCTAGCGAGCCGCGGATATCCGATTGCCCTATTTTGCTGAGAGTAACCCTACTTACTCCTTTATCCAAATTACTGACATTTCCTATGTACTGAGTAACCTTTGAACTAGTCGCGATTCGACAATAATCACCAAAACTGGTGACCAGAACCAAAAAACCTTAGTAATTGGTTCTGGATTTCAATATTAACTGACACAAGCAAGCACTTGGAATGAACTGCAACACGAGTCATCTCGGTCACACATGGAATCAAAATTCACCGTGAGGGCCAAAACTACAAGCCCACTGCACGCACAACCACAATCCAAATCATCTCACGAAATTCAACAAAAATTCAACAAAATCAAAAAATCAAAAATATTCAGAAATTTTTGCGCAAAAATTAATGCAATATTTTCATTGGTCGTTACTTCACAAGTGTCGAGGGCTCGTCTAGTCGTATCTATGTTCGAACTTTATACTTCTGATTATCGCTACCTATAGATGGTTTTCCCTTTATGTCCTCCTGATATTCTATCCTAAATCCTCCCTGCGTGCTTAATCCCTTCCCTCATTTCTGCCTTCCCTCCAATTCTTCTGCTTCTTTCTTTCTATTTTTAGTAGCCTTCTTTCCTCCACTTATATTCCTCTCCTTGTTGCTTCTTCCATTCAGTATCCGCTAAGCGTCCACTCTGGAGCGCGTGTCCTACTTCCTGTCTTTAGCCTCTCCTTCAACTACCCTCGTAGCTGGGTTGCGGAGTATGTAGGCTATTGAGTAGTGTTATGCTACTCGTCGGCCGTGGATTTGCGGCCGTGCTGTTAATTGCCACGGAGTGCGCTGGCGCTCTATTAGCCTGTGTCGTGTCGAAGGTTTCCCTCCACTCGCACGCGTTGACGTCGTTGTCATATTATGTTCAGAGTGATATTGTCTCGTCTCTTCCCGCTAATCGCACTTCGCAAGCGCTGCTAATTTGGGTAACTCACGGTTGTTCTTTTGTTTATTAAATCATACCTATTTTACTCCTACCTCCCATCGCCTCCAGCATCAAGTATTTTTTTACATTAGACATTCTATGACAAAAATTGGTTAAATGCCAATTTTTGTCATAACATGTCTAATGTAAAATAAAATGGGTAAGACAAAGTGTTATTCTCTTGGTCGAAGTCCAATTCTTGTAGTTCCAAATTAGTTATCTTGATGTATATAATCATTGTCACAAGCGTTCCTCCTTATTCTATATGTTCTGTATTATCCCCCCTTTTATTACCTTTTGTATTTACTGCCTCTCTTCCGCCTTCTCCATCACCATCACCATCACTATCTCTAACCGTCACCGTCACCATCATTAATACTAACCATCACCGTCACCATTATTAACACTAACCATCGTCATTTTTATATGGTTTTGGCCTTGTTTGATCGTGGGTTTTACGGTTTAAATTGTGATCCTCCTCTTTTACCTCCGAACTGACAATTTTCCTTATTTGTCGAGTTGTCGTAGGTCGATTCTGTTCATTCTTAGGTTATCTAACATTGTAGCCACGTAGTAATGCTGTTTCGGATAGCTGCTATTCAACCTCCTCGCCTTGTTCTGTCGTCCAGAATTCCATGTCGCTTTCTTCTCCATCATCATCAACCCACTGCACCTCACCATCGTCTTCGAGCTCTGAATCGTCATCTTTATTATACCGACTGTGGCATATTGCATCAATGTTTCTTATCGTGATGAGCTCTGTCGGATGATTTCCTTTCAGCCTTTTGATTTCTGACAATATTTCCTCCGTTGTGTGGTGGTCTCTCACCATGTGTTGCTTCTTGCACACAAACCAACCTTTAACACCACGTAACCATGATGACCGTAACTGTCTGGGTTTAATATTGACCTTCCCTTTTCTAGGATGATATGGTCTGCGATAGGGCTTTATCTCTCGACGAGCATCTCCACCAAATCTTTTCCTGAGCGAGTACATGGCCTCTGCTTGATTAGATTGGTCTTCAACATTCATTACTGTACTTCTTGCACCCGCTGTTCTAGGCTGATCTCTTAACCTATTTGCGATACGGTGGATTACGTTTGTGCCTTTCTTGGCATCCTATCCTGCAAAGCATCCTGGATCTCAGGGATATCAACCGCAGTTAAGAGTTGGTCAATTAGGAACCCTTCTTCCTGGTATTTTTGGTCCAGCTGCTTTTGTAATGTTACAAGTTTGGTCACAAATTAACGGAGGACTGCAACTTCAGAATCGTCTGGGCGTTTGGCCATCTCGCGTAAAAGGCGAATGTTTTTCCATTGGGTTAGTATCCTCGACCGTTGTTCCGTACTACAGTACCATTTCCTTAGGAGTTCGAGTGCATCTTCGAACGTAGAGCAATTCTCTTGGTAGTCGTGGAATAAATCTAAATCGTCGCCCTTCAGCATGATTGGTAACGCTTAGTTTCTCGATTTCTGTTACGTTACACATCTTTGTTAACGTTTTGAATAGAAGTATACTTCTCTCCAAAGCTTGATCGTAAGCCCCTCCGAATTTTTCTTCCTTTTCGAACGCCTTAACTAGCGCATTAATTCCCAATGCTTTTATGTCGTATTATTGGGTTCCTTCACTTGCAGTTGAATGGTAATGATGTGGCTTTCGTTCCACTTTTGGGTATTGATCCTCCCTCCTGTTCGGCCTGGATGAAAAATCATCATCTTCTCCACTACTTGATACATCGCTATCATCTGGATCCCCTGTAGGAATCTTGGTGGATGTCTGGTTCTTCTCTGGTTCTATTTCTACTACGTCATTATCCTTCTGTTCATTCGATGGTATCTTCTTTCCATTACTAATGGTTTTTCTACAGATTCGTCTTCATACTTTTTGTTCCTCATGTCTATCCTTACTCCTACGGTTATTCTGTGTGACATTTTAACCGGTATGTGATTTCGTCTGTATAACAACTAGATTAGTTCATTTTCTCTTGATTTCCTACCAGTATCATCGACATGAATTTCCCCTATCATCAAAAAGTCGGCCCAAATTGTCAACACAGATCGAGACCATGTACGGATTGTAACCGGTCTGAATGCCGTCTTAAAATCCAACCAAAGTCATTCACCATAAAGGGACGTCTCCTTGTTACGCAGCGAGCATCTCACGCGTGTAGATATGGATGGATTTTGTATAGGCTGCCTTCTGGGCTTCTGTGGCTTCTAGAATCGGTGGGTCCGGGTCGTCGGTTTCTTGCGCTAATTGTTCTTCGTCTTGCTCTTGATATTCTACCTGCTTCTCTTCTGGTAGTGGGGTTTCTATGTTTATGTGTACCACTTCTGGTTTCTTTTGGCTTGATGGATCTGTAAGTCCTGCTGTTGTTTATTGGATTGCTGGAGGTTTCAGCTGCGATATTAGTGCGGATCTTTGTGTTGTTTTTGAAGTTTCTGGAGCGGGGTTTCCTGAAATGCGAGCAAGTTGACAACGATTGTTTTCTGTGGTTCTTTGATTTCCGTCTTTTTTCTGTAGCGTCATACTTTTCCACTAGTACTATGACAGTTATAACTGTTGAGGGCTACCTGGTCGCCTGCTCTCTCTCTCCTACGGCAACGGTCTCCTTTCCGTTCGGTCTCTCCGCTTTCTCTCTTATTTGGTCGAGCGATGTTTCCCGATTGGGGCGGTCCCGTGTTATATTCTCCGTTCATTGGGTCTGTTATATCGTAACTTTTGGTATCCCTTAGTGTCCCCGTGGTCTTTTTACCTTAGCCTTGCTACCCCGTCTTTGTATGTTTGGAGGTCACATTTCGCTAAGTATTTTCCCTATATCCTTTATTGTTTCTAAATGCGTACTGCTTTATTGGTGTCCGCTTGGTATTAATATAATACCTAATCGCTTGCGCCCCTTCGTCTACCTGCGTAGAACGTTGTACGAGATTGGTGCAGTGGTGAGCTCTGGTTAGCTAAGCCCAACTTACGACCCTGTATTCGCGGTCGTATCACTAGTATCTCGGAGTGCGCTGACAATGGTGATCTGTTACACAGCTAGTATTTCCCCTACCGTGGACTTGTTGATGTCCTTGTCTGAGTCTGTTCCTTCTCGGGATCCAGTGCGTTCTTGGTGGGGTTATGGATCGGTTATAAAATGTACTTTTAATATTTCTCTCCGGTCCGCCGAAGCTATCGTTGTGTATTTATACACCTTTAACATAAGTGACGACGGTAGTTTAACACGTGTGTGTTATCCACTAGTTTCATTTGCAAGCTAAATGCTATCGACGATCCTATCGATTGTTCTTCCTCGAAGTTACACGTGTCCGTGATGAATACTATTAATGATTCTAATGACCATTTTTCTTAGAAGGTACAAGTGTCCGTGATAATTTCTGTATTATGTGATACTGGAACTGGAGTTATGTTTTGTATGGCTGAAGGTATGTTTGATAATTGCATTATCGCATTAATGTTTTGCTTGAGATATCAGCTTATAATATTATTATCTTCGACTCGCAAATAATATTTTTGGGATCAACACTCCTTATTCTATTTCTTCTGAATTATCCCACTCCCTTTTATTACCTTTTGTATTTACTGCCACTCCTCCGCCTATCTCATCACCATCGTCGATGCCATCGCCATTACTATCACCATCACCATCATCATCACTAACGCCAACCGTCACCGTCATCATCATTAAATCTAACCATCACCATCACCATCATTAAACATCATTAACCCTCGAACCTTGTGGATTTAACAGCACTTGGTGTGCCGATATCTCAAAACGCCTCCTGGCGGAATGAATACAATCCACGCGCAATGATTCAACTCGTTTCATGGCGCCAAAAGACCAACGACAGCGACAACTCCGGACTAACAAACCATCCGCCACAGACGCAGACTCCAACCCACCATCACACACACACCAACGTGACGATATGACAACACTCCCCATCGGTGAGACAGTATTCTTACCTTCACCGGGAGTTGCACAACACAACTAACACATAAATTTCAGGACGCGACCCGACACAAAACACCCAAACATCACGTGTTTTTAACACGGCACACCTCTCCCCACATGTAAATCGGTAGCAAAAACGGAACATTTCCGGAACGGCATACACAATGCACATCAACACCACCTCTCTCGATCCACACCATCTGGTGGTGGACCGAACAAAACCCAACCTGGGGCACGTCAAATTAATACCCAAACTTTCCGCGCCCTGTGTGTTGTTCATCACCATTTCCGATCAACAATCGGCCGTCAATATTCCCACACGAACCATGGCACCAAACAATTCAACAACTACAGCACCACCGAAGCCGTCGGGTTGACAACCACCGAACTCCATTTAGTCGTAATACCTACATTCCGGATCTCAATCCGTCCGGCAACCACAAAACATACCCCACCCAATAAGGGGGAGTGATTACTGGAGCTTTTCGACACTGGTTAGTGGTACATATAACAACAGATACGTTTATCTGGAAGTATGTGTTACTCACACCTCAGGACATCTCACCTCCCTACGGAGTCGCCCCATCATTTCCGCACCCGACAGTATCGCACTCACCCAATCCATCGGCGCCGATACCCCCGAACTCAAAGTTCGTAGCTTCAATTTTAACTACCGAACTTACATTCGCGATCGATAAAAATCCCAATTTATGGGTCAAGAAATATTCCACTCCACAGATACGGTCTGGTATTATGTTCGTTCACCCCTACACTCCTTACGGGAAATCCGGTCACATAACTTCAACCAACCTATCAACACCTTCCGAACTAAATTCGAATGCACCTATTCCGAATGCAAATTCGTAGTACCAACCTGGTCTACGACTCACTTATGAGGGAATGAAAGCTAAAACCCACCCTGATAATTACAAGAACAGCCATAGGCTGGAGAAATTAACACGAAATACGTGAAGAGGCATAACAACATAACGCAACTTTAATCCAACACTTTACTAAGTGGATAAAGAACACCTTCAAACTCTAAACCAGTAGAGGAACTCAAAAAGAAAAAAATGGTAATATTAATAATCATCGTACACAATGCTTCTATGCCTATACTAAACATAATGGTATAATGACAACAAATACCCGCAACTCCGAATGTGAGAGAACAGGTCATTCAATCAAGCAACATAACTGTTGTAGCTAAAACTTTTACGCGACTTTTCAAAAGGTTCGCGCAGACTACATTGATCGGGATTTCGTCTCAGCCCAAAATATTCTACAAAACTATTAGGCACTTTTCTAGTGGTTCACACAAAGCGCTTCACGCTTGATGAGGGGGCCGTGTGGTGCAATATGAATATACGCGTATTTTTTATTTAACTCAATTCTATGGTCTCTTTTGCCAATTGTGGTGCAATTCATTCTTGACAAGTGTATTATTTAGTGACTTTTGTCATATTTTTCCTATGTGTAGGACCACATTTTAGGGCGGTCTCTCACAATCACCACGTGTATTTCGGACATTGATGTCCATTACAATGTATCGGTGGCTCCCACTCCACTGCCTTGTATAGTACGCTCCCCTCCCGCCGTTCGGCAGCATGTGGAGTCTACTAAAGAGGTTGTTTTCTTGTTCCTTTCTTCCTTTCTAAAAAATACGAGCAACTTTGAGTTTGAGCCTAACTCCTAAACTACATTTCGTGGACCATAACGAACCCCTTTCGGCTACCATAGGACCTCTACCTTTCTTGCGAGAGTCCCTCAACTGCACCTTACAAGTGTATTAATTGATCCGACTCACCCCTCGTTGCGTTCGTGCCCACCGCCCTATAAGCGTATTCATCGGCCCGAATCACCTCCATCATTTCGTACTCTGCCGACTGTTGTAGTTTATATTCAAACCTAACAACGCCGTTACCCGGCGGTACGCCACCTAAACACATACCCTCGTCCTTTGGTGGAGTACAATGCCGACACAGCTATTGTGGAAAGAGGACTCGAATATCAATAGTGCCTATCACTCTCGTACTTCCTTCTTGGAATCACATTGTACTACACGTCTGTATACAGTTGAAAGAGGTATGGTCGTGGGATTAGAGGCATCACCGTATGTATTGGTTTTGTTGGGATGGAGGCAAGTATTTGGGTGTTGAGGATGGATGACTTAATTTTATGTTGTTGTTTTAAGTCTGGTGGTACTATCTGAGGGTTTTTTCGAACTGGTCAGCCACTCCTGGATCCTCCGCTGATCATTAAAAGTATACGCATGAGGTTTAACAATTTTCGCTGCACGTCGTTCCTTTCTCGACTGATTCTTTTCCTTCTTCTTCAACACGGACATCCTCTTCATTACTCCATCATCATCTTTTTCTGACACTGCTGTCATTCCTTCACCATTACCTTCCACATCCAATGATTTTACGGGATCCCAACTCTCTGTGCATTAGCTTCATTACCCGAAAAAATTTTAGGACGTTCTTGTCGTACAAGTTCCATGTCCACTGATTCCATTCTTCTACTTTCTTTGTTTTGACGCTAACTTTCCATCTCATAGGAGAGGTGATTCAACTTTCAATGCTCACAGTCCTGTGCCACCTCTGCAGACGATGCTTCATTTTCATCACAGTTACGGAGGTTAAGAAACCTTCTCACATCACCATCTCACATCTCCATCTCCATCTCCATCTCCATCTCCATCTCCATCTCCATCTCCATCACTATCAATATCAATATCACTATCACCAGCACCAGCATCTTCATCATCATCATCATCATCATCATCATCATCATCATCATCATCATCATCATCATCATCATCATCATCATCATCATCATTACCATTACCATCACCATTATATTCATCAATTTGGACATAACCTGTTTAGATATTCGTATCATTGTTTCTTTTTTCAATGTTATTTCTGATTTCTTTCTCTTCTTCTTCTTCTTTGATAATTTGGTATCAATGTCTTCAATAACATCTCAATATATTTTTTCTTCTTTCCTCCCTTCTTTTTCTTCTTTTTTTGACTTCCATTTCATTCATTACCATCATTGTTTTCTCTCTTTTTCTGCATCATCATCTTCAGAACTTTCTTATAGCTTTTGATTATTCTCTACATTATCCATGTCCCAATCATTAAGATTCCGGACTAATACTTTCAAATCCCCAGTTAGCAGTGAACGAATACGTGCAAAACGTGCAAAAACTCTGTTCCTTCGCAAATAGACATCCTTTACCTCCAAATCAGTTCGAAGTGCAGGGGATAAAGCGACATTGAAAACAAAAGAAGCATAGAATTTGAATAGCACAGCCTCTATCTCATTTTTAGACGCACCGTCACCCCATATTTCCATCTTCTTTTCACATTCTATCGTTTCCTCCAAAAGCAACTTTAGTTCCGGCCCAGCTACCCCCTCCTTTTCAGATTTATATCTCATCATTTCGATATCATTAATTATTTCATCCTCTCTCTCCTCCTCTTCCTCCTCTTTCTCCTCCTCTTCCTCCTCTTCATCATCTTTTCTGAGATTATTCTCATCTTCCTCTTCCTCGTTTCCGAAATCTTTCGCACGTAGTGAATACATAGCTTCTTTCTGAAGTCTAATTGCCTCATTTCCTTCTTCTCTCAAAGCCTCGGCTTGTCCATCGTTCTCCATTACTTCTTATTCATGTGTGTCACCACCATACCACATCCTGCGACGGCCACCCCAATCCTCCCGGTCATTACCCACTAAGTCATCGTCATCGTCGTCGTCATCCGCTAAGTCACCGTCGTCATCGTCGTCATCGTCGTCACCCGCTAAGTCACCGTCGTCATCGTCATCATCGTCGTCATCACCATCCATTTCATCTCCCTCTTCGCCGTCATCAGAGTCTGATATATCTAAAGGAAGAATTTCATGCTCCACTACTTCAGGCTCGTCTGCAGATAACGCCCCTTCAGAATCTGAATCTAAGCCGCCATTTGATGCTAATTTACCATGCCGTGATGATACATACTGATCCACGTCGTCGTCAAGTTCAAAGTCGGCACCTGTTGATGATGATGCTTGGTTACGGTTGCTGTTGCCATGTGCAGCCCCCTGACAATAGCGGGCGGCTTTTAGCCATAATGAACGGGTAGAACGGGTAGTTGGGTTTGATGTGCTGTTAGATGGGGGGAAATTGGTTTAGAAGAGGAGCATATATGTCTACAGGGACGGGGTTGGCGGTCCGCTTGAGTGGACTCTGTCCAGAGTCAACACAGATGAAACAGTTTATGTAGTATTTTTTATTTCTGTATGCACCCTGAAGGCGGCGGCGTAAAATTTACGCCGCCAATGTACTGTTGACATGCAAAGGATTTAATCCTTTGCATGTCAACAGTATATTGTACACGTACACACGTTCAGGATCAGATTCAATTCCAAAACATTTATTTTTTCCTTATTTTTTAAATAAGTTTTGGCGGGTAGATTAGTTTTCGTCACGCTATAATCTAACAGATCGATCAAGTTCTACGATGTTCAAAGGGGCTCCTTTCAAAGAAAACTCATCAGAAATAACACCAGAACCGAGACATCTACCTTCATAATCATGAAACGCATAGAGTTGGCCGATGGCAATCCCTTTATCACGTTCCTTCAATTCCACATTACCTTTATCGTCGCCCAATCTCTTCACGACGCATTCATGGATGTGAATACCGTGTCTCATTTTAACTCTGAACTTCCACGACTGACCAACATGTTTCAACTGTTCAGGCCAATGCCCAGCTATCCAAACGACATTATCGAAATCAAAATGGGTTCTTTCTTTATCATTTGATTCATAATCCTTACTGACGTACACAATGTTTTGATGTACATCTTTAGCAACTACATACCAAGGACCATTTGATAATTTAATTCCTTTACGTTGTCCGATAGTATAATACCAAAATCCGTTATGTTTACCTAAACATATACCACTTTCATATTCGATTAATAATCCTTCTTCATTTCCCATATGTAGATTTAAAAAATCTTCAAATTTTAATTTACCTAAAAAGCAAATACCTTGTGAATCTTTTCTATTATGATTACACAATCCAATATCTTTTGCTAATTTTCTTACATAATCTTTATCATTATTTAAATCGCCTAATGGAAATAATGATTTACGTACTTGTTCTTGTGTTAAATGTGACAAAAAATATGTTTGATCTTTCACCCTATCATTACATAGTCTTAGTTCTGCATCCAATGTGTGCGCATTATTAGTACGTTTTGCATAATGTCCTGTAACTACATAAGAAATGGATTCAGGATTTACGGCATTGAAAAATGATCCGAATTTTATATGTGTGTTACACATTATATCTGGATTCGGCGTACGTCCTTTACGTGATTCTGATATTGTATAGGATACAACTGTATCATGATATTGTTTTTGGAGTGACAGCTGTTCAAACGGGATATTAAGTTGTTTACATACTGTATTAGCATATGTTATATCTTCAGACCATGGACATTCCATACCCAAATGAGATGATTCATCATCCAACCATATTTTTAAGTAGTATGCTCTTAACGGTCTGTTGTATTGTTTGGCTAAATGTAATGCTACTGATGAATCAACTCCGCCTGATAACAATACCGCTATCTCTCGATCATCTTCTTCATCTGGTACTATTACTGATGAAGATGATGAATAAGGTGATGAAAACAGTAAGGATGATGATGTTGAATTTATATATTTCCAACTCCCTTTCAGAATTGGGGATATTGTATTTTCATTTTCTGTTTCTTCGGCGAGTGATGAATGGAGAGTTTTTAGAATTGAAGGAAGTCCATTATGTCTAGGTGAGTTATGTTGAACATATGACGTTGTGTGGAGTTGACAAGCTGATAAAATATCATTTGAAGATATGGATATGATCGTTTGTACATCAAGATCATTCATACCTAGAACGACGAGAGCGATGAGTCCTCTTGCGAATTTGGAATCTGAATACCCATCAAGTTTTACATCATCATTTGTTCTCTCAACTACTAAATGAGTTATTGATGTACAACCTTTCACGCGTGATGAATTTGGGAATTTTTTTTTTTTTATGATGATGTTGGCGATAATCTGTCACCAATAGACGCCAGTTTTAACAATCGTGTTTTCTCATCAGGTTGTTCACGGATTTCATCACACAGTTTTTGTAATTTTGATGGTAATTGATGTTCACTTTATGATTCCGATGATGTAATTGTTATTTACATTGATGGAAATAATGATTGTTTGCCTTTATACGCGTGTCATATTCGTGTGATTGACGCTGTATGTCTCGACTTGATAATCACATTGACTAACAAACCAAAAAAAAATGGTAGTGTAGTAGTGATAAAGTGTATATAACCAACGTGGCTCGTGCTAATTATAGGTAATAATGTAAACTCATTTAGATGAGTATGTAATGTATAGGATATGGATGGAATTGTACGAAATATTATGTAATGAATACTTCATAATAAAGCAAATAAAGTAGGATGTGTATGTGTATGCGAATGTGTTGCAAGAAATAGTGAACATGGTGATAAGAAACGAGGAGTGGCTGATAATATGAAAAATGTAGATAATATAGATGTATTATTGTAATAATTTTTGAAATTATTATAGTTACTAAATATGATAATATTGGTATAGTTAATATACGAAATATCTTGTTAATTTCAATTTAATAACTCATTGTTCAAATCGAATTTAGATAAAATTATTCCATTCATGAACGAAACTGAAATGAATATTATCCTTCTGTGAGTTTGTAACTCCTTTGATATCGATTCCACTACCATCGGTAGTTGCGTAAAAAATTGGAATGAGTGATAGTAAGGACGAATAAAAGGATGAGAAGGGATACAGAGATGATAGTTGCTAATACAAGAAATTTATATGCTTCAATGACAACGTTTCGACTATCTTACATCTAAATATGAACAAAATTCATTTTCATCCATCTGAAACCTTATTTTTGCTCCTAATCAGTTGAGAATCGAGTTTAAAATAGATTGATTTAATGTATAATTGGTTCGTGTAATTTCATTGAGTATGTATGATAGTAGCGTGTCAATATCTTGACAAGTTTTCGACAGCAATGCAATGATACACTTTGAAATGGAATAGTTTGTGTTTCAACACCTATAATTTGGTATAAAGACCCTTCCCTTCCTCTTGTCGTCCTCACTTACAATTTCAACAACAACAATAAAGACTGTTTACTTACTCCTTTTATTTTGTTCAGTGATTTAGCCCTGACCAATCTCATACATATTTCAACTGATTGAGAGTCTGTATAGCTATATCAACTGAGAAAATATTCATACCAGCACAAGACCACAAATGAAACAACACTGCTGAGACAAAATGACGGAGTACATCACGAAAGATGTATAATCATGTCTTAGGGTTTTAAGACAGTTTGAATTTGTTCAGGAATTTCAAATTTGGGCGTTAAATGTTTACAACGAAATGGTGGAAAAGGATCTTCACCATTATTTCTCATACGACAAGAAAACCACAAAATTGTACAAAATAATAAATAATTAGCGGAATGAATAGATCATGGAACAGACTGCTAAATATCAGAAGATTATGGAAACAAAGTATATTAAGGAGGCTATTTGCATGTAGCTAGATACTTAGTCAGGTGCCTACATCCATCAACAATGAGAACACTGGGAGGCTATAACGACAATAATGACCTCGATACTCTAAGGATCGCTTTAATAAAATAATTCAAGTCTACTAATGAACACACGCTTAAACAAGTACATCAGCAACTTATCAACATCAACATGTCTACTTCGGAGAGCCTAGTTTCCTATTAAGTGAGGGTAAGAAATTTAATTATAAGATTAGATAGTAAAACATTTGAATTCCCTGATGCACATAGTTGGGGTATTTTGGAAAAGGACTACCATAAATATGCCGCCCTATTGTAAGAAAAATAAAGATGTACATGAACAAAACAAATTATCAGAGTTTCCCCGAAAAGCTGCAATAGTTAGCTACAGAAGAAATTGGAGACCTCAAAATTTCATTGGAACTAAAACAAAGATCTGCACAATCTTATGCAGCATTTTATACAACCCATAATACAAATTTAAAGAATAATATTAAACATAATTCAAATATAAGAAATTATAAGTTCAAGGGAAATTTCAATTGGTTTAGAAAACGTGGGCAAAAAATTATAGACTGTATAAGAAAGTAATTCCCGAGGTGAGCCAAAATTAAGAAATGATGGTGGAATCCAGTGCTGCAAAAAAGAATGACGAGTTCAGGTTCTTGGAAAATTAACATGAAGCTTCTTTCAACAATTGGATAATTGATTCCGGAGCCAGTCATCATTACAAAAGTTCCACAAAGAGTCTCAAAAATTTCAGGGTTAATCAAGATATGGTGTCTATAGCAGGATCACAAAGCCTATTAATTATGGAAAAATGAATTCACTACAAATTGGGAGCTGTAAAATTTGTTCCAAATATTGGGCGAAACATTTTATCTCTCGGCCAACTGACCCAGGATACAGATGTAAGAGTTGTATTTCAATATGGAAAATGTAAGGTGTATAAAGGCAAGAATATCGTTACAGAGGGAATAAAAGGAACTGATAATCTTTTCCATGTCAGAGAAACATCATCATTCTCAGTAGTGACACAACAGCAGACGCCAATTGCTCAAGTACAGAATCAAGAATCAATTGATTCGGAAGATAACGCATATGGATTTCAAAACACGTTGTTGGATTGGCATTTCAGCATTGGTCATTTGACCCAAAGTTAAAAATGGCATTTAGCTCTACTTGGACAAATTGAAATAAGCAAGGATGATCTCATTCGCAAAATGGAATGTATTGTTTCAGCACACGTAGAATCACATACACATGGTTTCAACAAGAAGTTAAAGGAAGGGAAGGTCAGAAGTACCAGACCAGGGGCACTTGTTTATTCCGATACTTGCAGACCTTTTTCTGTACCAGGATTAGATAGTGAGTTGTATTTTCAAAAATATATAGATGACTTTACGCCTCCTACTGTCACATTTATGATTCAAAATAAGTCCTAGACAATCAGTAATATAGAACGTTATACTGTATGGTTGAAAACTAGAGGTTTTGATGTTCAAAGATTTCGTACGGATTAAAGTACCGACTATTCATCATCCGATATTCAACAATTTTTTTTCGCATAAATGGCATTGAGCATGCACCCTCTTGGATAGCATCACACGCTCAGTTACATGTCGCCGAAACGATGAATCGTATGCTCATTGAGATGGGGCGTACAATGCTTGTACACACAGTTTTACCAAATGTGTATTGGGGACATGATATGCAACGATGATTCGCAACCAATGTAAAACATCAACTTTTGGTAACAAAAACATACCACATGGGAAGTTCTGTAAAAGAGAAGCTGAACTTAAAATAGTTCAAACCATTTGGGTGTACTAGTAATATTCACATACAACTAGGACAAAATTGGATATCACATCTGAAAAGTGTTTCTTAGTTGGTATTTAAGAAGGTTCTTTATGCTACAAGATATAAGGTAACGTAATACAAAGTATTGCTAGTGCCATGGATGTAACATTTGTTGAAGAGACCGACAACCAACTAATAATACCAGGTGATGTAAATATACATGATATGTACAGATAAATAACGGGCGTCAAAAATAAGTATGAATCAATCATCCAAAGTCAAGAATAATAATGATCAACAGATAAGAACTCCATATGGAAAATCAACACGTGTAGATGATTAATGAATGAAATTGGAAGCACAGCACGTGTAGATGATAAATTGAAAATTGAAATTTATGGGAGCACAACACGTGTAAATGATAAAGCGATTAATTGACACAATAGTGACACAATAAGTACATATAACAATGCAGATCAATCAAAGAAGAATCGAAGAGGAAGACCTCCGGGTATGAAAAACAAACCAAAAACGGATAATATATCCTCTCAGGTACACCCTCATAATGGTAGCGGTGATGATATTCATGTTGGTGGTAGTAGGCAGGATGTCCATAAAAGTAATTATAATACAAATAGAAGTAAAGATGCGAATACACCAAAAAAGGTGTCAGTATCCATAAAAATAATAATGTTGTAGATAACAATTTAAACCTTGATCTTAATTATGGACATGAAGCCATGGAATAAGTAACCATAAGGAAATATCTGGTATTCAACATAATAATAACTTAATCATTCGTGATGAAAATAATAGTGATAGAGATGATATACAAACAACTCATAAATTAATTGATGTTCATGATGATGATGATGATGATGAGAACCATGTAATGGATTCTGGAAGAGAAGTAGATGCCTCTGTTGATGATATAGAAACTTTTGATTATATAGATGAAACTGTTGATAAACATAATGATAATGATGATAATTAATTAGGAGCCACAATGATGATGATTGAATCCAATGATGCAGATGTTGAATGAAGAAGAGGTGATGTTAAAAATGAAGTTAAGAAAGTCAAAGGGATTGATGAAGCTGAATTTAAAGAAAAGAGAATGAGCAAATGACGCGTAAAGAAAACACCCAAAGTTCTAAATATCGAGTAAATAAAATCATCTAGACTGAAACGCGTGTACGATGATGGAAAGAAAATAAACAAGAGAACGAGTAGCTCATCTGACATTCATACAGCAAATATCATTGTAGGCAAGTGTATGAATGTGTTAATTCGCACGTGGACAAATTAACAATTCTTGATGAATGAAATATTAATTCAGCTCATAATGACTGTTTTGACACTGTAAATATTAATCAAGCAAAGAATATAAATTATTTGAAACGTAAAAAAACTATGACAGATCGTGGTGCAAGGTTAAAAATCAGGATTTGAAAAGCGCGCAAAAAGGTAAAAAAGAGCAAATCAGTGAAAATAATTTGCACAGAAATGGTAACTTAAGTAACCCCACCATCCACTTTGATGATAACAATAATTAACACGCTCCTCAGCAGTAGTATGAAATGCTATATGAAAATCACACTCCTCAGCAGGAAGATAAAAATAAAAACAGAAATCACAATTGTGTAATAAATGACGAAACTTTTCTATGCATATTCCTTATCACAAAATATCAATACACCTTCAACTCAAGGAAGCGATTGTTGATGAGTCCAAAGAGAGAAAATTGGAAGGTGCATGTGATACATGAATGAACTCTATGAATCGACTAAATGTAAATCAATTGGTACATACTCCGGTTAATCGCAAATATGTATCTACTCTCTGGGTTTTCAAAGTTGAAGAAGATGAACATGGAATGATATTTAAATACAAGGGTAGATGAGTAGTAAAGGGTCTCATGCTGTCACATGCCATTGATTACAATTTATTGCATGCACCAGTTTCAGAAATTTCTACTTTTCTCTTGTCACTATCATTAGCAGCTAGATTATATCTACATATTTATCAAATGGATTTTAACACAGGCTTGTTAAATTCTTTCCTCATCGATTACATATATTTATCGCCCCTACCTGGATAAGAGCATTTAGTTCCAAATGGGAATTCAATTAAATTATTGAAAGCACTTTACGGACTAAAACAGGCATCAAGAGCCTGGAATATTACGTTGGAAACATTTTTGAAAAATCATGGGCGGATGAATCTCGAAGCCCACTGGGCTCTGGGATGCACTATGACGTGTATATAAGCATCTATTTTCATTACTGCCAGTAATGCATATAGTTGATTATATATTCTTCATATTAATGTATTAATAGAATTAATCATCATGATATATGTAGATAACATTCTACTTATAGCTCCAAATAGCACTGTGCTTACAAATGCCAAAAATATGCTTAATGGAAGTTTTAAGATGACCGATATGGGTATAATGAAATTGTATTTAGTTATGACAGTTGTGGATAAGAATGATACAATTTTTATAACACTTTGTTAGGAAATCTGTAGTACTGATCAAATTCTATATATGTATGAATGAATTGGAACTGTAATGTAGATTCAATTCATGGATAAATGTGATATGCTTTTACTGGGGATGAAGTTCTTTTTTGAATACTTCATCTGGGAGGAGAGTTGAGAATCGAGTTTAGAAGCGATTGGGTTAATGAATAATTGGTTCGTGTAATTTCATTGAGTATGTATTACAGTAACCTGTCAATATCTTGACAAATGTTTGTTGACAGCACTACGATGACGCACTTTGAAATTGAATTGCTTGTTTTTAATCCGTATAATTAAATTATGGGTAAATACAGGTCTACTAAGGGTCATGATTGTAAAAGTGAAACATGAGTACGGTGAAAGTACTAATTGTTGAATATTGGATGGTGAAAGTAAGTAAAGTGAAACATCAAGTCGAAAAATGTTATGTGACAGATTTTTGGAGGTGGGAAACGATGACAGAATTAGGGGTGGATGCCAAGCGCCAATTTTTAATTTTTTCCTGAAATGATCAGTGCCGATTCGGTCCGGTGAAACAATAATTGACTGCAATAGACGGAATTAATTATAATCATCACCAGAAGAATTTCCTTGACTAAAAGAACAGGTTTTGGCGGTATGTCCTTTCACATTGCATATAAATCATGCATACGTACGGTGGTGACGTTTCTGATTCGGACCTCTTCAATTCCGTGACTTTCTACCTCGGCCAGTACCTTTCAATGTTCGACTCCTCGATGGGAAAATTGCAACTGGATTCTGCAAATTTTCTCATCTGGAAACCATATGACTGGCTTGCATCAGCACATCATCCACTGCTGATTTGGAAGGCAGAAAAAATTGTATATCACGGTACTGATTCTTCCAGGCTTCTGTCAGATTTCTTTCCGCCAAAGAACGGAACTGGTTTAGAGAATCAAACGTCTGACAGAGTAAAGCCACTCCGTGGAAGCAAGGTAACCCGTCCCCATTTTTGAATATTCACTGCAAGATAGGTGCGTGTGTGTTGAAGAACTCAGAAAGACATGGCGTCTGCCTAACGCATCTGTCGGACTAACTACTGTAGCTTCCATATGATTTGTTGCTTCAATTTATGTGACAGATGATTGGTACGGCCACTATTTCTGAATTAGATGTGCAAACTGATTTTCGACTTGTGGTGGGACGGTATTTGTACATTCAGAAATTTACTTCTCCAAGAAAACACAAAATTTTGAATTATTATTTATGCCTCGACGGATCGGATTTTGTTCGCAATAGATTCCGTCAATTGGCTTTCCGCGTCCTGATATTAATATGTTTTATCCTGTAGTTTAGAATATACAATGTAAAGCTCCACATTTTCAAATTTCGACAAATATTTCTTTATATATCTTACAAATCATGTTTCTCCTCACTGATATACTGATATTTCATATATTGGAAGAATATGGCACAGTCTCAGGATGTAGGATAAAGAAGGTGAGGATGCTGTTTTACGAGGTGTTGCAGGCGTGTTTATAGTCGGTGTTGAAGGCGGTGTTGCAGACAGTGCAGACAGTGCTGTAGGCGTGGTTGCAGGCGGGGTTGCATGTACCACTGAAGGTGCTTTTCGGCGTGGTTCTTGGGGAACCTTTCCAAACTCTTCATCAGACGACTGTGGTGTAAATCGTCTGATGTTTTCTAGCGGAAGTTCATAGTCTTCATCTTCTTTTTCACTCCCCATAAATGTTCCAAAAAAATCGTGCATCGTATTCAGTACTTCTTCCGTCATTGCGTCGATGTAGTTGTTATCTGTGAATGTACTATGAAGTAATGCATAGTCTACGCCCATGTATAATTGAACTATATCTGTATCATTTTCGCCGCATTATGTTCCGCTAGCAATTTCACGGTGATTTGTCGTTTATGCATTCGAAACGTTCTATCTCCGCGCACGTTTGTGTTTCTCTTTGCATTCTTGTGTGTTTTTGGAATGATTAAATGTTGACTTCGTAGGTTGCGTTATCGGTGAGGTTACATCATAAGAAAAGAGGGACATCAGTACAGTGAATTCTCATTTACGAGCAATTGGAAAATTTTGAGAAATTTTCGCTCACAATTCAGCACATTGAATCTTTGAACACATCTATTTGACGATATCAGTAGGGGTGAATAACATATTTAGTACGGTGAAAATAATTCTACGCCGTACTGAATTGCACCTTCATCCTTATTTTCACCGTAAGAAAATTGACTATCCTCCCTACGTTCACCGTCCATGATTCAACTATGTATACTTTCACCATACTACTATTTAACTTTCAAACTTTACACCGTACTAAGTCCGAATCCTCCATTAAATTATATTTCCAAATGTTGGTATGAATACCCTTCCTCTTCCTCTCGCCGTCCTCACTTTCACTTGCAACAACAACAACAATAAAGATTGTTCACTTACTCCTTTAATTTTGTTCAGTGCAGTAGCCCTGACCAATTGCCCACATATTTCAACTTTTTCATAAACCTGAATCAACATTTAATCCAAGTGCTTTTGATTCGAATTCAAACTCCTCTGGAAATGCTCTTAAAACCGTGAGTGATGGACAAGCTGGAGGCGCGCAATGAAGTAATGAGGTAGGAACAACAAGATTTTCACATGATAATCATCTACGAAAGGAAGAGATTATTGTAAAAGAGTGTCAATTTATCAATGTTAGAAACAGGAATACGAACACCGATAATCATGGTACTGCTGATAACAACGATAATAATCATATTGATAACATCACGAGAAAAACTAGTAGTAACATTTAAAAGAAACATGTCATGGTATCGACGAGTAGCTATATGTATTGCAGAAGCAGCACTAACATTTCAATTCGATGAAGCATATAATATAATTCAAGAGTCAGTGATACAACCAATACAAGGTGCGAATTATGAAACCGATGTATATTTTGTAATTAGAATCGATTATGATTCTACAATAGGACGTACATATGTAAATGCAACAACTAATGAAGTATGGAATGCAATGAGATCATTCAAACAAGTAAAGATTAAAATATGTGGTGATCAATTAGAATCTTTTAATATACTTAGATACACACAGAATGCCACAGCATTTATACAAGCACTTTAGTCATGTAGGTTACCACCAATATCACGTGCATTTCTATTAATTTTATTTCGCACAAAACAAATGTATGCAAGAAATTGAAATTTATGAATAACGTAAACGATTTAAATATGAATTGATTTATCGCACACGCCCAGATTTGATATTCTTTGAGAACATAACTACATCTGATACATTGAAACGCGACGTTTTATATGCGAATGCATGGCATCATTTATTTATTAGAGATTTTTCGATATGGTGGCGTACTTTACGTGGCAATGATGCACACTTAGGTATGTTGGCATTAGGTGATTTTACATTTATTTCAAGTAGACAAATTGCGGGTCGGGAATTCAAGAGCATTTGATGCGTTTGATAATGAATCCAATTTCGATATAAATCACATGTCTGATAAATGTGTGGAAAATTCATTGAGATATTCTTAGTTAGTAATAACATTACGTATGAAACTGTTCATTATCTATGGATCGTTGTCAGATCTAACGGGCCAACGTATGGACATTGGATTTCTTTTTTAATGTCCATACATTGTACATTTTTCCAGGAAAATTTATAAATGTTTTAAAAATGTTTTAGGACCCTATGTCCCACTCAAGTGCAGTAAACTCGGCCCTGTTCCCGGGGGATTTAAAAACGATTGAATCCACTGTACATTATTTCATAGTTTACCTACAATCAACGGAAAGTTGAAGACCATACTACTTGACGAAGCTAAAAATGTTCCGAGTCGATGAAGAACTTTTTGTTCTACGCCTTCTCAAACTCGGCACATCTGAAAAGCCAAAAACCCGATTTTTAGTAGTTTAACCCACAAAACTCAAGTCGTCAAAAATTGGAGTTATTTACAAGACCTTAGAAAGAAGTAAATATGATCCATGTCTAACATAGGATTCATGGAGCACTTAGTTTATAATATTTATAATAAAGGTAATGCCCTACAATTCATTTTCACTTGATATACCATTTTTTTAAACCGAACTTACCTTTGACCGAATAATTAAATCACACTCAGTTTCGTCAAGGTTTGGAAACTGAAGACGAACCTGTTGCAACCCTTTTAAAGGATGTATATTTGGATCGCCATGAATGATTTTTTCAATAAAGGAGACAACTTCTTTTGAAAGTTTAGATTTTCTACCGGGCTTTCTTGGAGATAAATTAGTATCTCTTGCAACGTTTGAAGTTGTCGAATAAAAATATCTTTCAAATAGAAATGATGTAGTTGCTGTTCGTTGCAATTGATGGGAAAATGAAATTGATACCGGTTAAACTACGACAATGAATTGAATGATATAAACTAGTCGTTTCTGGTAGAGCTTCGGATGTGATGATGAAATGTTTGATTGTTTCTTTATGATGATGATGAAGTGTCTCTAATTGACAGAATGAATCTAGTTCATTATAGAAATTTTTCACAGCGACAGTTTCTTCATTTTAATCAAAACATTTCAAAAAAAATTAAATCCTTGGGCCTGTTACCAACGAAAATAAATGACAAATCTTTTAAAGTGTTACAAATTGTGCATTGGCAAAATTGTACCAAGTTGAAATTTTCGTACCTCTACTTTGGGTTGCAATTTTTGTATCGTCAAAGTTGAGAAAGTTTAATTTCGTGACTTTGTTTTGATTTTTTTCTTGTTGATATTAAAAAAAGGGAACCCGATAAAAATGTCACCCAGCATCTATATAGCCTTACTCCAACCTCCACCTTTCAAACAACGTACTTTCTCATCACTCCATCACCTACAAATGGTGCGATCAAAATCAAGCGAGAAGGAGAAAGAGGCGGCCGTATGCCGAATTGTAGCAGGCTGTACACAAATGTCGCCTGAGAACTGGGTGCCGAAAATTGCAAAGCCAACCACGGAGAGACTGCGAGCAGAAATCATGAGGCGAGCCACAATGTGCCCAAACGGAACCGCGCCCCGGCCCTCAAATTGGTCTTGGCGTCAATGTGTTGAGTGGCTTGAGGAACATGCACCACCAATACACTCAAGCCAAAAAATCACACCTGCATCTTCACCCTTCGACGTCAACCCGACAATAACAGTGGAGCCAGAAACGTCTAATTCCGCCAGTGAAGCGATGCCACGTCCAACGGACCTACAAGTTACTGCGACTGGTGTCGAACTTTACGTGCAAGCTACGAACTGGCGCCTACTGGATGGTGTACAATCACCGCCTTTGGTTGTAGGGCGCCACGTGGTGTTATAGTAGTCAGTTTTTGACACTTTTCAATGGTTGTGTCCAATCGATGGGATTGATGTGGATCCACATAAATTGTAGATGAGGATGGCACGTTTGTTAAACTATCCAATCAATGAGAGTGATGTGGATTCCCCTTTTTATACTGTAGATGAGGATGGATTGAATATGCACGTACCGAGGCTGGAGGTTGATGACTGGTCAATAGGGCAGACGGGGTGAAGATAGAGAAAGACAGGATGGCAAAATAAGGGATCAGAGAAGGTGGACGTTCGAGATGTTAATGAGAGCGAGCAACTGTATGCGAGTAGTCGGATGAGCACGAGTAAGTATCTATACCTACTGGGGAGACTTTTGACTTGGTTTCTACACCTGGTCGGCCACAATAATAAACTATGGGTCTAATTATCGTATGGTAAAAAGTATCAAGAAGGAAGAGAGAAAGAAGTGGAAAGGTGCAAGAGGTATTCTTATAACAAATGCGAATACCAAATGCGAATAACGGACAGTGTTGGTCTTTGTTCCCAGAAGCTTATAAACGTGTACTTGATGGTGGTCGGCTAATCAGGTCGGCGGTGGCTGATCCTGATGAACCAATCAAATTTAGGTTGAAACGTGTAAGATGTGTGATTTACCAATTCATAGAAACACTTTAATTTAGTTACCATACTGTAGATTTATTGAAATGGTATTGTTTCGAGCGATACTGTCTGCAATCCATTTTTAATGGACACATTCGAAAAAATTCGAAAGCTGCAATGATCGTTCCTCTACTCCCTCTGTCCATATTGGTGCTATCGACAACGGTATCCCTCCAAGTGAGCCTGGTTCCCAAAACATGGAGCAGGATATGGCGTATTGATGAGGACAGAATCCATCCCACTGCCAAAACAAACAAACGAAACTCAACCAATGAAGGCCCATTGACCCCGTCTCAGATGAATACCGGGTATGAAAAACACCTTTGTTTATCACAGAAATGAGTTCCTGGTGCGTGATAAAAATCTGACATGTAAGCAAATCGACGTGAGTGATATGGATTGCTTCCGAAGGATGGCTACTGACACCTTCAATACACACAATTTAGACTCGATTCACTTTAATGTATTTGCCAACGATCAGTCATACGCAGAAGAGTTCCATACTTTAAATCCATTTTACCGTGAGGCATATGTTTTGACTGCAGCGAAACCGAAATGTGAATTCAGAAATCAGCGATGTCTGTTCTTGAATATCTACGCTAATTTCAATAAATCTGGCCAGGGAGAGGAAGAAAATGCCGAACATGGGAGTCAAAATGATGATCATGATCATGATTACGAGGAATCAATTGAAGAATCTGGTGTCTACTGGAGCAACTTCTTTGATTTCTGTAAGGTTTATATGCCTATTTTTATTTGTTTTGCGCTGCGAAAAAGTACGATCTCCTCAAATATACTTTCGTAAACATGCCGGAGGATGCACGTCATGATGGATCTTCGGGGACGAAACTCTATACTCCTAAAAAGAAGCGCAATACTCGTTATAATATGATGGATGGAACGAAAACTGCGATTTCAACACCAATACACATCGTAGAATCTCCAGATACACAGGCCGAAAATCGATTTAAAAGACAGAAGTTTGAATTTGAGACGTACCATAGTCTGCGTGACTAATATTTGAGTCCCCATGAGAAGCAAAACAACAGTTCTATCCCCCAAGTTTTGCGGTTATTGAATCAAGTCCATATAACTCGCCTTGAACATTATCTGACAGCATAGACGAAAAATTATACGATTGATCGTGCAGATTTTGGTCACTCACAAAAGTCCGGCCGAAATGTGACATCCTCTCAAAATCCAGAGCGTGATGAATAGAAAAAATTAAGTAAAGATTATTGAAAGACGACAAAATGGGCGAACAAGACCACAATATTTTACAAACTGTTCCAATTCAGCTCTTCGCGACTCGTTTGTTTTAGACCTTGATCTTATACCGCTTGCACAATTTTTGCATCTACAGTCATGAAGAAGGTGTTCAACAGGTACACCATGAGCAATTACAGCTGATGCGGGTACTATTATGTCTGGGGCAACTTCAAATATTCCATTGTCATTTCTCAAATTATCGGTAAGTTGTCTACGGGATTCGATGCAATATTTTTTCAATCGAATGCAACAACCAATCACACCAGCACGTTTGTTGAACGCCATCTGAAGAGGGTGCCACAAAATACCCCATCCACTGATTACCTCACCAAGTGAGCATTCAACGTTAATTCGCAGATCACTCTGCTCAAAATTAAAATCTTCATCACTACCTGAGGTAATAATTGAGGGAGTGTAAACAAAAGCATTGTACCCCAACCGGAAGAAACGTTCCGTGAGCTCCCCGTGTCGCAGTTGTTGGCCAATTTTCGTACTAAGAAAATCGAGAGAGTTGTAGATAGTAGGATGCACGACATATCGAACCATATTATGCGTCGTTTTGATTCACTTATTGCCATTAGGGGGATCGAAAATTTCTCTTTTCGCGCACCAAATTAACGAGTGGGATCCTGTGCCACGCACTCTGGGTTCTTTTGTGTGATCATACATCCATTAATTGCGCCAATGGCGCCGCGGATTTCCTTTTTCCCCGATTTTCGAGAAAATTCATGTTCCAGACGCTGTAGATTAGTAGTATCAGTGATGTCTAAATATATTTTGAACCGTCCGTTAATTTCATCGACGACTCTCCAGCACCTTCTGTGGAACTCAGTAAAACGGACTTCAAAGTTGTTTTGAATGTCATATGCTGACCCACCCGCCAGGTACCGTAACGTCGTAGCAAGGCGAATCTCCTAATCAGAACCGAAAGAATGTATTTCTTTTATTTTGCACTTTTTTTGATTTATCTTTCGTTACTCAATAGACTACGGAATGATCCAATATTGAGTCAGTACATCCACCTGAACCTCCTGAACATGCGAAGACCGATTCAGCATACATGTTTCCGCCATTCTTTGCGTTCTGGCTTCAGTTTCTGACCGCTTGATACGCATTCTTCGATCGCCATTGCCACAGCGACCAATCTACGACGGGCAGCGCAAGAAGCGGAGACTTGTCTTTTCCAGTCATCGTCATCATCATAATACGTGTCGTCGAATGACATTTTTTGCCATTTTCCGTTCGGCTGGTGATGATTGATATCATATGAGATGTCATGATGAGGAGGGTGTATATGGCACAGTAGAAAGTTTCGTTCTTTATGAAATTTTAAAATGGTGCAAATTGGGGACTGCCATAAATTTACCGTTTTTATAAAAACATTTGTTGGTAACGGGCCTAAAAATTCTTCATAGAATAGTCAGAAATGCACTCGATGGAAATAAACCAAGAAAGTGCAACTTGTCGGCAGTGCCACTCTTTACTTCTTACACCTTGACCTACTAACCTTTGCAGGATTCCTTCTCATCTCTTCAAGAATTACTGTAGAAATTTTGAAGATGTAATTCTGTCTTGCGGGTTCAATAGTTTTTAAAACTCTCCTGAACCGTACTGCACTTGACTGGGACATAGGGGTTAAAAACATTTACCTGGCAATTGATCTCTCTTAATGGAGATATCAATTTTCAGGTACTGAGTGGGGGTTGGCACATGGCTAGAGGGATGGATGTCACTTTGAGGTACTTTTATTGTTCATGAGGCGTAAGCCGAGTGGGCAATAAAAGCCCCTAGAGGTGACATCCACCCCTAGAGCCATGTTCCAACGCATTTTTTACTATGCATGAGCGTGGTGATATCGTTAAATCATCAACATCTATAAAAGATAAAAGAATGCAGTACATTGTACAGAGAAAATTGGTCGTTTATGTTTTTTAATAGCATTAAACATTGTTTACTACCAAGTATCTGTTATTTTGTATTTAACTTGTAATGCGGTAGAGAGAAGGCATGTAGCTTTCTCAAAACGTTTGGACAGTGGTTAATGGCGAAAAAATCTGATATGGACGAAAAATATATCTATGAAATCGTAGAGCTTGGACGTCTGTGATAGCTAATTTTCAGATTTATTGACCTTTACGTTTGCGTACAAGCTTGAAAAGTCTTCCTTTTTCTTGTTGAAATTTGATGCCTCTATTTGGATAAAAATGGTCACGAGTTACAGGAGATTTCTGTTAGTGATACACGTTTGAAGTAATGCATCACACGAGCCAATGAAGACATGACCTGTGTCATGGTGGAACGGAGTAGAAAATAGATCAGACGGCTACCGTATGCTTTGGAAGAGCGTGACTTACAGGATTGTGATTGGTCGCAATTATATAAACAGTCACATTTCTAAGTGTCACTACAACAATATGCAGTAAATTGACACATAATAATGACGCAAGTCACGTACAGGACATGAGGTAATGTGTATGAGTGATGTGGTAAAATAGTAAGTTGACACAGCGATGTCAGTGTCAATTTTTCATAACAGTTTCCCAACTTTAAAACCTTATTGTGAAAAATTTAAAATAAATCGCAGCTTTAAAAAAGCGGTAACTAGGTCAGGTAGGGAAAGTGCAAAATGCCAAAAATCATTACGAAAACGAAAAGTTGATAGAGACGTCAGCGAAAACAACGAATGGACGAAACCAAATGAGTTCTCAGGATAATTAAAAAATTGTAAATAGTTGAAACAACTGCAACAACATATAGTCAATACGGAAAATATTAGAAATATGCGAAAGAAAGTATTCATTAAAAAGGTGAAAGAAGTGGGTCAAGGTGAATCACACCAGCGACGTTTCGTAAAAAGAAGAATAACTGCAAAACGTAATAATTTTACTAATCTTGTACATGTACCACCCTAAGTTTGAACAAAAAATTGAAAATTTTGAAGACAGGGGATATTTTTCATTACAACCGTGTGTTACATGTTCCGTGTTTGATTTTCATATGGTAAGGATCACGTGGTACTACCTTATTGTTGTAATGTATAACAGATATGTAGTGTTCTTTCCATGTACAGTTTGTAAACTTTGTCTCGCCAAACGGAACTTTTTCTAACAAAACTTTTCATGATGTGTGAAATCGCAAATGGAACTGACAATGGTACTATGACTGAAGCAAACTCTTTCATTTTCGATGTGCACGATTTATTTTATGGGGAAAAGGCATGGAAGAAAGTTTTTACATCGTCTGCGCGTAAGATTTTTCAATCTAACAGAATAACCCGTTTCTGTTTCCGAAATATACCGTAAAGATTGACAAAATACAAGACTGCAAAATAATTTCCATTGAAATTTCGAAAGGCATGGATCAAAGCTGCTGATAGTTGCACAAGGGAAATAATGTCTGTAATACTACCGCAGGAAGTAAATGGACCATATGACGAAATACTGAAAGAAAAGTGTACAAGTAACAAGATGGTGAATAGAATGGTGAATGGAATGGTGAATGGAATGGTGAATGGAATGGTGAATGGAATAGTGAAATTATTACAAAAAGCAAGAAAATGCAGTGTAGAAAAGATAATTATACGAGCGTGTTTATTTGCACATTTACCTGGCTTTGAGGTACAACGATTATCGAATGAAGAAACCAAACAAATTTCAGACCTTGACGAATTGAGTGAAGATGATGAATCAGATCAAAGAATGCAGGAGACATCAATTGCATTAAATATAGTTGAAGACGTTTGTAATGAAGATAAAGGATGGAATCAAGTTTCTGAGTTTAGTACAAATTTGGAACCATTGGAAAGTGAGAATAGTGAGCCAAAAAAGATACAAAAGTGGTGCGTTTTGAGTAGCCAGAAAAAGAGCTCGTGATGACAGGCTGTATTTTCTTGCACTTGGAGAGCTAACAAGTAATATGCATGGGAAAAGGTAATTCAACGATGAAAAAATAGAATATGAAGTAACATTTATTTTAAGAAGTGACAATGTGCAACATATGTCTTGGGGGACCAAAAGAGTTAAGTGTAATGGTGAGGTACGTAAAATACCATGTGTGATGAGAAGGTTAAGAGTTGAGAGCCTGTGGAGGAGATATGGAACAGAAAGTATGCCAAAACCGGAACTTCGAAAATTGGGACGTACATTATTCATATTATTGGTTAAATCACTAACGAAAGGTGAGTGAAAAATGCAGACATGTGTTCACTATATTCTAAATGGCCTAGTTTATGAAAACCTGGGAAATGTGAAAGCAATGGTGGAAAGAGAAGTGATAGGTAGTGAGAATCAAAAGAAGGTACTTTCAAGACTGCAAGGAGTTGCTGAATATTTAAAATATAACTATGTAACTCACATTACAGAAAACGACAATGATGCGTTTAATGACATGATATTTGCACTTCTAGGCAAGGAAGAACGAGAAAGACGTCAAAAAAATGCAAAGAATATATTGCACCATCCGCTTCTATTGAAGAAATCAATGATATTGTTCCAAATATGTCGCAAAAAAGCAAGTTTATTTTGAATGAGTGTAAGAAAAAATGATGCCATATATGGGCCATATGCAACGGACATATTCACAAACTAAATGAATTGGAGATATTATGACGGAAGCTAAGTTGGATTAGCTGGAACGTCGTGCGTTCTGTTCATGGACTACAAGCGGACTACTTTTGCGATTTCCAAACGACATATAATACGTCATGTTGAAGAACGAGAAATGGATGTTATAGTGCCAGAGGATGTCGTTGAAGCACTAACTTATGATGGCGGGCTCCCGAACACAGCTGTTTAATTGATATCAATCAATCGTCAATATATGAATATAGGGTTGTGGAGGGAAAAATATTTAGCACAAGTTGGAAACTATGCTTAAATGCAGTTTACTCGACTTAATCCAGGAAAATACGATGTGTTGTGTTACGAGTATTCTGGTGGTTTATGCGAAAGATTTATATACAGCAGAGTAGGGACATGTCATGTGTTTGATAACAGCAGGTTGGACAGTAACAACAACGTGGTAACAACAAACTGGAAAGAATGAGAAGACATAGAAGCTGATAACTATTTAGAGCTATCAATAGAGAATGAAGAAGCTTATGACGACAAGCCTGTTTTTGATGACAGTAATGATGACATCATATCTGAGGAACGTGTTAATACAAAATTGGAGGTAGAGACTATACGCAGGCTTGAAAACTGGGTACTCCTTGGAAGAGACAGATCGTTATATTTTGGTAAAGAAACGGGAGTATCCATAGTTTCAATGAGTGACATCCATACATGGAAGCGTTGTCATTTAATGGATGAGAAAATGGCGACAGCTGATATAACTGCGGAGTTGGAACTTGTTGGATTGGAAATGGAAGAAAATGAAAATGAAAAAGTTGCCTATCATGAAAGATAAATCAACTGCAGAAGTAATGTCGTTGTACAAGTTGATGAGCATGAAATAGACGATGAGCCGTGTGAGGGACCAAGAGAGGGGTGCAGTCTCTCTGTGTGGTGTAATGCCACCAGTTTTACCTACCCGAAGTGTATTCAAAGGTACCGAGTGAGATCAAAACGTGACAAACATGTTTTGAGGTGAAAAGCGGTAATGTATGATAAGAGAATGCTGAGTAAAGCAGTAGGTATAGCGTGCGATGCAATATTTAAAGAAGGTGGTGTGCGCATTCATACACGAGGGGAGAAGAATCCATTACTAAGTTCTGTTGTAGTTGAAGAAATCATGTTACAACAAACCGTTATGAAATGTTGGGCATACAAACCGAAGAGAGGTGAAACATTGGTTTCTAATACCGTTTAAGGAGTGTGAAGCAGATATAAGTACATGATTTGAGTACGGTACTGCGGAACCAGGGAAGAAAATGAGTACTGCAATGATGAGGAATTCCATACGCGTAAAATATCGTCATCATTACAATGTCCCCGGCGAGCAACAGATTTGTCGAAAAATTAGTCAATTGTCCAGAACATTGAATCAGCGTACAAAGAATGAAGCGAAGGCTTCAATTGATTTTCATGGTGCGGTTCAAACTGGTAACATTACCTGAGAATCCTTTAACGATAAATGATGTTTTTTTGAAAATGAAAGATCATTAATTGAGGAAGGCTCAGATGCATTGACAAACGCATTAGTTTTAAGAGCGGAACGATCCCTAAAAACAATTGGAAAGTTGTACACTGACTGTACTATGAGAACATTAGTAAAACAGCCTGAAAAGCACCTCGCATGGTTGAGATTGAAATGCTTCGCAATTATTATTGATTGGTCTATCCGTTCCAAATGACTTCCCAACAAGTGCGCAGATAGTGAATAAGGTGGGTAACATGAAGCTTAAGTTGAGTAAAATTTAACGTACATTTTAGTTATTGGTTTTGGAAATTATTGATGGTCGATGTAACCTACATTTGGTAAGTTTCATATATGTCAAATATATATATCATTTTGTTATCATAATACACGTCGATGTTATGTTTCCGTACAAAGGTTTGAAGAAATAAAATTATGTTCTTTGCGTATAAGTAATAGTCTTCAAGACTATTACTTATATAAAGTTTGTGGTGATGTCGTTATGTGGAGTATTGTCATTTCTTCGGTATATTACTTCATATGTTATATATATATCAGTATCATACAATACTTTGACTAATTCGTTGTAGATAACGATGGTAAATTTAGTCTATACTACATTACGGTAAATATATGGTATTGGCAATATATATTATTTTGTAATCAAATTATTGTGTATTACACTATTGGCAGTGATGTCTAATACAGTTATTAGATACCCAAAATTTATTAATTGTTTCACGTAGTTCATGTTTATCATATCGATACCAATAATTGTTTCTTATTATACTATATATGTTATATGGAGTTACAAGTCATTAATTAAATATGCGAATAAAGAAAATATATTCCTTTCTGTACACACATTTCAAATCTGTAATATTATTTGTTATGTTCATGATTTAGCAGCACGAGAAATATATGTTTTCTGTTATTGATTACCCTTCTTTTAGAAAGAAACATTCATATATAAGTAGAAACACACCTCACATATTATCTATACCTTGTTCATTTGTTATTCCATATATTTTTATAATATTCATAAGTCAGGAGGTTTTTTTTACATTGTCATTACTTTACTTACATTTAGTAAGTATGTATATCTTTCAATTACACAATGTTATTAAATTGTAGAAATAATAGTATTTAGCCCATTCATGCAGACAATAGTTACGATATTGATGATTATTATTGTTGATTGTCATAATGAAACAGAACAATAGGTCTATATCGTTTTTCATGTTAGTGAACACCGTTTGTTACAATCCATAACAAAAAAACAAAACAAATAGTAAAGCTTGTGACATTAGTAAGTACGGTTGTGCGTTATTTGTTTTGTCTGAATATCCATATAAGAATAAGTAACGCCGGTTATCAAATGAAATGTAAAGTCAGCCATTGTACAAGATGAGTTTTCATGTATTTCATCTAAATACCATATACGTTGTTGAATCAGAAAAATATGAGCATTGGTACAACATTTTCTTATTTTAAGAATGCAGGGTTGTTATCCCCTTGTCGTCATCTATATCAATTAAAATATTTATTGTAATTATTTAAATTGACAATCTCAATCATCTATTATCGTTTATCCACTAAAAATTTATACGACTAGGATTCTGCTGTTTCCTTAAAAATGAAAATATATTATTAAAATTGTTGTACTTTATAACATGTTGTTATCTATGGAGTCACAATGTATGTAGTTAATGATAAACTCTTACATTTTTTGGTGAAGAAGAAGATGGAAATTGTTAGTTGAAAATTGTTGTTGCTGTTGTGGCGTTTTTTATGTGTTGATGTTTACTATGTGCATTTTGTTGAACTTTACGTTTATGCAGCTAACTAAAATGAGATAACGTATGTCAATATTGATAAAATTTTAGTTTAGTTGGTGAAGAAGAAGATGCAAATGGTAGATTGTAATCTGTTGTTGATTTCGTTGGTTTTGTTGAGATTGCTATTTTTTGATGTTGACTAGGTCCATGTAGTTTTGTGATATGAAGAAGGTGAAAAAACATTTCATTTAGGATAAAATTGAAAAGGTTACATTTTGACATTTCCTTACACGTATGCCATGTATTTTTGTCTTTACATTAAAATATCTCAATTTGTTTGATCACTTTCTTTATCTGTTGGCTCTTACAAATATTATATCAATCAATAAAACATATGTATTTCGGTACATCCGATCTTTCTCAGTTTTTCATCATAACAAACCCTTCCATTCGTTTTCAAATAATTATATAATTCTGCTTGTTATGTCATCCATCATATTCACTCATATTACCATATGCAACTATAATACATTCTGAATAATAACATATTTACAATTTACAAAAACGACCAGCAGCGAGCGCACAGCAGCCCTAACATCAAGAAGAAAGTGAAAACGCAACATTTAATAATGTCGTCTTCACCTACCGTTGCTCTATCGATAACAGCTGATGAATTAGCTTCTTCACTTCCATCGTCATCCTCAAATAAATCAACGACAACGCTCTTCATTCATTTCAATAATCCATCTCAAAATTATCTGCATTGCTCGATCTCAACAACAACATTCTTATCTCCAACTACGTTTGATTGTATGGTTGAGTACCTTTCGTACTACTTTGACTTGCAACTGTTTAAACTAATCCTTCACAGTTCCACGGTAAAATCGCTCTCCAAACATACATCTTCAACATATCCCGCGAAATGTCATCCGACTCGTATATTTCAGCATCTCCTCCTCCATCACCAACATATACAGATATTATATACCCATTGTCTCTTGGCGCAGCCCCCTTTTGGACACCATCAACAAATCCACAGCAAAATGGTGCAGGAAACATATCCAACGAAGTACCACAACAGCACCAGAGCAAACCACTAGACCCGGATCTGTTTCCTGTTCGTCTTCCCATGGACCACAGACTAAATGGCCCCAATACCTCTACACCAACAATTAACATGGATAAACCAAATCCATTCTCTACTGACCCGACCGCATTGTTTCCCGAAGTTGTTTTTGGAGTACAAAAAAGTTCCTGTTTGCACGTTGCAAGCTTCTCCAACCGTTCTTCGTGTACAAGACAAATTTGTACCGAAAATACTCAAAAAAACAACTTTGGGGCAATTAAATCTTTCACTAGATTCATGAAGGAAAGCGAAAAGTTCGGATTTGTGGAGGAGATCGGGAATCCTGGCGTTATGTTGCAATTCTTCTTCGGAAACTGTTCGAAGAATTTAATTTCGGACCAGAATCTCATAATTTTACGTGACACATTACGAGAGTTTGTTGTTAACTACCACACTGAAAATGGCAGTTCAGTGACCCCGTCAACGATGAACAACTATATAATCGCAATATCGATATTTATAAGAGAAGCGAATTATATTGTTAATTTTAACAATGATTTCTCGTGTAAGGAACGAGAAGTAGGGTTAGCAGATGTTCTTGATAACCATTTCGCAAAGCAGCAGGCTCAAGGGATGATTGTGAAGCATC
>JAULBU010036574.1:0-15354 GCA_032358235.1 Odonthalia washingtoniensis | reverse complement strand
AACCCTGTAGATACTGTAACCGGAGCATCGTCAGTATGTCATCATCATCAACAACAAAATGAACAACAACAACATCATCAAAGTCAACAATTACCACGTCCTCCCACTACAGCTTCTGCATCAGCCCCTACAAGAGCTGCACTAGAACAACAACAGCATTGCTATCATCAAAAACATCAACAACAACCTACATTAGCTACAAGGAAAATATGTGATGAAGTATCAATGAGATTTGAATGTACATATCGTATTAGAAAAGATGATATACCTGGTACTGGGAGAATAATCATTGAAAATGATCAGACTTTACTGAAAATGAAGAAAGCTGCTCAGGATCGTGAACGAATCAGCAGTGGAGATGATGCCCAACATGGGTCTGCGGCTGGGACTCAATTTAGGTCGAAGAGAAAAATGCTGGATGTGGATGACGGTGATACGGAACCGGTGATCAAGAAACAAAAATTAGTCATACCAAATAGAATGAAAAGTCATCATTGGATCATTGTATCGAGGAATGAGAGGACTAAAATGTCTCCGCAAAAGCAGTGTTACAATTCGCACACGCTGTACTTGAACCTGGTCAACGAAGTTGAAAGTAAATGGCACCAAAACATTGACGATTACAAGTTTGATTTTTGTTGGAAACATGTGGACAGCTGCGTTAAATGGGAGACATTCACAGTACAAAAATCAGACACTTAATTATTTCCATGATCCTGACCTGTAATGGGGCAGATTCAAATTGTGCTGGGAGGCATGGCACAGTAACAATCGGAAATGGACATGAACAAAAAGACCAGTTGGTCAATCAATTACAAAAAAAACAGTATTACAAAAAAAGTTTAGTATTTACGAATACAATACATTAATCACACTCCGTTCCCTCTATGCATGTCGACATACACGTTAATACGGACTTGAACAGTCCGTATGAGCTCTGCCATGATCCGCACATCACGTATAGACACATGATGGAGACTACGTAGAAATAGACGGGATATAATTTTGGCAGAACGGTAGCATGACGTGGGACTCCCAAAACGGTCCCAAGTCATTCTCCACTTACTCCTCACAGTACAACGGGCGTTAAGGAGTGCTCCTTTCGATACAATTTCCTGGCGCCTTACACCAAACCACCACCAACTGCTTCGACGACTATCACATCATCAATCGGACCACTCACTTGGTCGTTCGTTCTGGAACCTTCAAGGATTACGCCATCCTCGATTGCTTTGTCTTCAGATTTCGCGGTTGCAGTAGTTGCGTTGACCTTCTTTAAAAAGTCTTTTGTGACGGTTTTCGAGAACCAATATCTCTTTTCAAGTTTTAAAATTTGTTGAAAAGTCACGGATGTGCAAGCACATCAGTGCCGTTTGAAAATTTTTAAATCTATTGCTTGAAAGTGACCTCCAAAACGCCACTTAATTTTACGAAATCCCAGCACTTGTGCAGGGATTTTGTGAGAGGTTCCACCATAATTTCATGTACCATACTGTAAATGTTACAACATACAGTGCAACAATATGCAGCACGTCCGAAAACGTGCCAATCACCCTCTTTCTGGGAAAGAAGGTCCGACCCTTCTTCTGAGAAAGAGGGTAATTTGTATGTGCAGGCTATGTGGGGAGTCCCCACATATTCTGCACATACAAATGTTTCTAAATCTCTAAACAGTTCGGTTTATGAACCACTTCATACCCCAAAAAATGGCGTCCTCCTTCCTCTGGCTAATCACTGCACTTTTTGACCTGAAAAAGTACCAAACTAAAAAGGTGTCATCGAAATCTGCGCGATAACTTAAAATATAGGATTTCCAATTAAAACGACAGCCCTGCTATGAACTGTAGTTTTGGCCTGTTGTTTCAAGCATAGAAGTTGTAAGTTTGAATGGCCGGTACTGTACGGTGTTGAAGTAATGGTACAGTCTTTTGAATTGTACTAGAATTTACAGTGTACTAGAAATTACGATGTAATAGAAGTACGTCGTATTGTTTTCAATCTGTACACATGTAGACGTGTAAATTGTCATGCAAGGCCGACTAAAGCCAAACTACTATAAATTTCACATCTGCACTTTCCTCGAAATATTATTCTCAGCCATAAACTACTACAACATTTCCTCAGCCATCATTAGTTGATCCACCTTCATACTCTTCATCATTTCAATCACATCCCTTACCTACACCACATCCTCTCTTACCGTTATCACATCTCCAAAATTCATCCTCTTTATCTTCATGCACGCAATTACAGTCACAATAGGTGATAGGTCTGTGACTGTTGGTACCGCCTCTTCTCTTGATGTTTCATATTCTCCATTGTTAAAGTCTCTATTACATGATGCCTCATCGCCTTCACCACCCATTTCAACACCATCCTACTGGTCTATATTTGTCTTCAATGCGGGTTCATATATCATCTCCAAAAATAGTTCAAGAGAGTTATCATTACTTGCGTATACTATAATTTTCGCAGTTTTTCTACAAAATTTTCTTTGTATTCATCTCGATTCTTGTGAACACGCCTGTGTGCAGAACATCATAGAATCTTTCTGTACAAACATCTCGATGAGAATTTCGGCTAGGTATCGTATGTACATGACGTAAACAGTATCTAGTTTTGCATCACTCTTTTTCTTGCTGGTGGTATTGTTCCATTAAAATGTTTATCCAGGGTACAAAACAATTTAAGGAATTTATTCTAACTATTTATGGTTATAGCTACGTCATCGGTTATTTATGGTATGGCTTTCATTTATTCTGTTTATTCCTTATGTAAATATTTCGAACGATCGTATGTTAACGATCGTATGTTAAAAAATGATGTAACAATCAATGTTAACAATGGATGGAAATTTAACAATTGATGGTTCTGGATGACTGATGATGGATGATATGATTGTTGTTGGATGATGTTACAAGATTCATTAACACTAAAAACATGATATGTTCCATAATGTTACAAGATTCATCAAAACCAAATAACACAACAAACAACAACACAACAATACGACATCAACATAATAAAATAACATGATAAAATAACACAACAACAAGAGAACACAACAATCACAACAATCATAACCAATCATAACAGAACAATCATAATATAAAACGACAATCATAACATAACACAAAAATCATAACACAACAATAACAATACGACAACAAAATACAACATCAACATAATAATACACAGCATAACACAGGTGGCGTGGACACACAGTATTATAACAATAAATCACATCATAACACAGGTAGTGTGGTGCTGATTCGGTAGTAATGGGCACACTAGGAGGAGAAACATAATGAGGAAGAAGATCATGCATGTACAAGGAGATGATCTACACGGGATCTACACGGGGATCAATATAAAGTACAGGACTACATGGGGAGCAAGAAGAAAGAACGATGAGGGAAGATCAAGGATCTGCATGGCCTACACAGGGATAATTACGGGGATCTCTACGGAGATGAATATCAAGCGCATGACTACACTGGGTAGGGCTACACGGGGTAAGAAGAAGGATCGAAACGGGCAAGGAAATGGTAATACAACATGATTTGTTACAAAATCAACATGCAGATATCAACATGTCAAGTCAAAGAGGAACAAGGAAATGATCAACACGAGAATATATCAATTCGAAGAGGAAAAGGGACATTACCAACGTGAGAACTACGGAAGTATCAACATGTTCAAGATAAACCTTTTTACATGATCAACTGATCAACATGTAGATGGAGATGAATATGAGCGAGATTTGTAAATGGAAGAAGATAAGCATGACGAAATGGAAGAGTCGAAATGGAAGAGATGAAATCTAAGTGCAACAGACGAGATAGGAGAGAAACATGAACATAATCAATATACATGAGACCGATCAAGATAAAACACATGACGGTGTCGAATGATAACACCATCATATGGTAGCAACATAACAACATAATATGATAATAAGATACCATATCAAAATGATATGATAACAACATAACACAGCAACATAGTAACAACATAACATAATAACATGATGTCATAATGACATAACATATCACCATGATATGACAATAACATAGGACAACAAAATAACAATAACATAAGATCAACAATAAGATATGATATGGTGATAACACATGGTAACACCAACATATCATAACATGATACATAGCATGATAACAACAACATAACAACATAATACAACAACATCAACATAGCAACACTATGTGAGATACAATAAGATACAAGAACATATGAGGAACAATAAGATACGAAACTAAGATATATGATAACAACATCAACAATAGATATGATAAATATGATAACAACAACACAAAGACAACAAATATAACATCATAATATCTAACAACAACAATATATAACACAACAAAATAACTAACAACAACAATCAAAAACTCATAAAACAACATAATATACAACAACATACAACAATATAACACCATAAAAACAACAATAATATAACAATAATATAACAACAACAATAATATAAATATACAACGACAACATTTACACAAGAATAATCAATATTACAACACAACAACACAACAACACAACAACACAACATAAGACAACAATAATAAACAATAATTAAAACAATAATAATATATATGACAGTAAGGATATAAAACAATAACAAAAAATAATAAATAAGACAGTAAGACAGCAGTAATATATAAGAAAAACATAGAAGACTATAAGACAGTAATATATAATTATATACTAATATACATATTCATAAAATAGCACATAAATTATACATAACAACATTATTATTATACAGTACGTATACATAACACAACACATATCAACATAAAAGAAGTGCTTCTTTATTTCATTAAAAACATAGAATAACTCATAAAATACTGCATGGAATGATGCAATTCAATACGTTGAATATAACAGAGGTGTTTCTTTATATAATTAATACATAGAAGAATGCACTTGAATACGTTGAATACGAATATAACGTGACAAAAAATTCTTTCTATTACTTATGACTTGTTTCAGCTCAGAGAATCTCAATTTTCCGGGAGAATACTTCTGCGTGAACATTTATTCTCCAAGTTCCTCACATTCTTCTGCAACCCTTTTTCGGTCGGAATACTTTGACGCCACTTTCCTCGTACAATTCCTGGCTCTTAGGGACCAGTAATTCAGAGCAGTCATGAGGTTCTTTTTTGGACAGCTATTGTTCCAATGTTGAACAACCTCTCTCTAATCTCCACATTTTGGTATATGTGTACACAGTTAAGATGTTTCAATTGTAGGCTGTATGATGTTTTGTGTATAGTTGGCCTCTTGTTTCAAAATAGGTTCTTCCGAACCAGTAGCAACTGGTTTGATTACACTGCATAGAATTTCCTGAATTTCGGAAAGTAATTTTTGCTTAAACGTCAGCAGGCTGTCATTTACTGAATCTTTAATTTTACGCAAAGTATCTGAGAGGTCTTGCGCAACAAGCAAACGATTTTCAAAATAACTTTGCTCAAATTCATAGAGTCTTTTTACGTTGGTCGATTGCAACACATTCATTTCCCGACCGATATCTTCAAACGTAGTAACATTAGTATCGAACAGACGAGGAGCAGAGTCTCGAGTATGAAAGTAGTGTGTATAGCTATTTTCATACTTTGAAGTTTCTTCCAAGAGACACCTTATTATAGTGTTCATATCGCTTGCACATCACCCACCTCACCACCTGACCACATCCAATGGCCATATTGATTTTACAGTCACAAATAGATTATGAGCTTCTTCGAACAATGAGCGATAAACTTTCCGAGTTCTTTTCCGGCCACATTTGGAGGTATTATACCACATTTAGAGACAAAGGAATTGATATTTTTCATAAATGTGGCCTGAACGATAGTTTCCCCCGAACCAATCGGTGTAACAGAATCATTACTGCGTGGAAAGAGCGGATCTGACGGTAGGAGAGGTCTTACAATCAGTTCTTCGTAGTATTCAATCAATTTCTTTAAATGCCTGTATGGTAAAGCACACCTTTCGTCCTCAAGATCATACAGATCACAGCACTGGCCATTTCCATCTAGTGATTACTTCCGGTCCTCCAGGGATATTAAAATGTATGGTACCCCATCTTCATTGATATAATTAAGAGACAATACGGAAACTGTTAGTTTCACAAGCTCATCAATCCTTAGCCATAAAAAGAAACAAAGAGAAGTTACAACCATAACGTAGCACTGAAAGATATGTTTTGGTCCAATATTCTTCATATAAATCCACAATTTTACTATGTATTTGTACCGAAACGGAAAGGTCCTCTTGTATCCCACAGTTTTCTGCTTACGCTGGTATGATTTCATACTTTCACAGACCGAAAAGCTGTTTACTTGACTACCTTCTGTTTTGCTGTCGTCATTTACTTTCCATTCACCAATCCTTTCAAACATTCTTTTCTATATACTAATGAGCGCAGTTCTAATATTTATAACCTCTCCTGGATCGCAATTATTTTCCACCACCTTGTAGTAGAAAAACTTAACAATTTTACTCACCACGTTATCATTGGGATGATTTAAACAGTCCGGATTTAAAACACCGTTTCCCTCCTGTAAATCAGCGTTCATACAAAACTTCCTAAATTGTGTCCACTTCCTTTCATGAAGTCCCGCGCTGCAGTCCTTAAAACATTCAATTGAAACTGCTTCCACTTCGACGCGACGTCTTGTGGAAACATCTCAATTGTGGGTAGTCTGCATATAATTAAAAAAAATCTTGTTATTTGCTCTGGTTTGGGCGATTTCGGTTATTGCACAACTAGTTCTTGTGAATTAAACGAAAGTTGTTTCACTGTCTATTTTTCTTCTTTTTTTCATGTAATCATAGTTTGGTGATGCCTTACAAATAAGAATCAAGTACCATAATTAGATCTGGTTAATGGACACTACAAGAAATTGACGGTTGATTAACATATCTTGGAAAAAATATGAAACAAAAGTACGCTTTTAGTATAGATGAGACTGATCTCATTGCACAACGACATTTATTCATAGGTACATGGGTTGTGGATGTCATGGATAAATATTTCAATGGCCCACAAGACAAGTGTTAATACCACGCCTCAGTACTGAAACCTGACATTGGGAGAAGAATTAATTGTCTGTTCAACATGGTTGAATTGAATCAATTATTCACCTCCCGGGCGTGTGCTACAGTCTTTCACATTTTCTACTTCTCTCATATATATGAGTGTGATGAATTATATCTAGGACCTTGCCAGCACTTACAAGATCCCACAGTGAAACAATTGCAATTTTATAAAATTGAAATGGTTTAATACTTTTCACAATCTTTTTTGAAATTTGCTTCAACAACCAATGGCGCGAAACCGGAGGTAGATGAGAATAACGAATTTCAATATATAAATCCGAATTGCCCTCGGTTCCACTGGTTTATAATTCCAGTTTCTAATTTGTCACTCGTCTACTATCTAGATCGAAATTTGTCTGTGATTGTACAGCAATTTTCGGGAAACCGCAACATTTTGTCGTTATAATGGTAAGAAAATCGTTTCAAAAAGAAATTTTTTGGACGAATGTATGCTAAACGTTCCGAAAAATCAATATTTCTACATTATCCTCTGTAGAAGTGCATTACTAGGTACCAGTCCTAATATTCTAGGGACCCGAACATTGGAGTCCATTCAGGTAGATAGAAATATTACAACGTACGTATGGCGCCCTTGTATATATCCTAGCGACATTGCTACGGATTTCTAGGATCGAATGTCTCTATCCCTTTCAGTTTGACCAGGGACGCTAGGATCGACTGTCTCTGTCCCTAGCAGTTTGAAAAGGGATGCTAGGCTTCAAGTCTAGCATCCCTTTTCAAATAACAGTCAAGTTGACTGTCCTCGTGCCTAAACTTTTCACGAGGGCTACTAGGCTCGACGGACTCTGTCTTTAGTAGTTTCACAAGGGCTGCTAGAATTAAATGCATTTGTATCTAGTAGTTTCACAAGGCATGTTAGTATGAGATGCGTCATTCCCTAGTAGTTTCTCTACAGATGATGAGCTTTATGATGAGATCCATTGGGCCTGTCCCAAATCGTTTCAATAGGGATTTTGTTCATTTATTAATGAATTCAAGGACGTATTTCTCTCTCATATTTTAAATATCTGTAATTCCTTGTGATTTCGAAGTGTATCTTTACCCGTGATGATTCTTGTAAATGTTCTATATCTTCTCTACTAGTCGGAAGCAATTTAAACAATATCTGTACTGCGAACAATGCATATCAGGTGCAAAAGATTAAATTGGGTAATTATGGCAAACCACATGAACAACACCATTAATTAATTTGAAATCTTCCAGCCCAAACCATGGAGACGGTCTTATCTCCCTTTGTTTTCAAACTTGGCATGGATGTGCTCTATATCATCATCTATGCTCCATTGAGAGCACACGCATAGATGTACATCATATATAATGTCAATTCCCTTAGCAATTTCAATATATTTCACCAAGGCATACGCTGTGCCTTCTTCATCGCCTTCCGATTTGATCAATGTCAATTTCCGAACCCGGCCAATCCAGTATACAACATTCGCATCATCAATGGAACGTTCTAATATTACAAAAGAATACTTTACATATTTTGAATTACAATTAGACTGACACCCGAATATTCTTAGCAAAAATATGTCATCTATTTGTATAGATACTAGATTTACTGCATCGTCAGTATTGTCAACACTTCAATAATGTCAATCGAGAATAGTAGCGCTCTTAACAATTGTTATACGTGTTGAAAATTCAAAGTACTAACCACACTTCCTGATACCTTCTTCTTTCAGTTAATTTAATAATGCTTCTCCTCCCTGGTCACATGCCTGGGTAAAACATTCTATTGCATCACTATGGTATCTTTATTGTTCCTCTAAAAGACATTAATTAGAGATAAAACCATCCACAAGGGCCATTTTCAGTTTGACGAAATCTAGAAGCTCCCTGAATTCACGTAACTTCACAACAACACCTCGTGGAACTAAATCAGGGTGACTTACAGAAATATTATTCAGATCGTAAACATTCTCTGCTTCTTTACATTTATTTACATTTATTTGCAGCAGATAAATAGAATCTGTCTCCGACTTTTGAAACAGTTTCCCTTACAGCTGTAGTTCTTCTTTTTGATTTCCTCTGATACTATTGTTTGAAACGTAGATGGCGAATCTCGTAATGATCTGCGCATATCATCTGAATCTTTCCAAATCTTTCAATTTCCTCGTGACTATGATGTAAAAAATGAAATTTTAAAGTCCTTGATGCACTGCGATCGTACTTTTCAAATTTATCTGTCATCGATTTTATAAATTGCTCCACAGAATATTTGAAAGATTCAATCTCCAATTCTGTCCACAGTGATTCACAATGGCGCCGAGAACACCACCTTAAAATGTCAATATATTTTGTACAGATAGATGAAGTGGGAGCGTTTTGTTCACTACAGAATATTTATATATACGCCGCCAAAGACGGAAACACTATATCGATGCTTCTAAGGTTCTTTTCTTCAAGAATTTCTGTTAATTCTTCAGACTTGTAAAGTACGTTGAGTTCGGTTCCACCTTCTTTTCCGAAAAATCAACATGGAAATCGGGCATTTGCGATTCTTGATCAATCAATCTCAACATGTCATTAAACCAGTGTAAAAATTTTGTGCCAACTGTTTTGAACCTTTTGTAGCATATTGAATTGCATTTTGTAGTCTTGAAGTTATTACAACCTAGTCTCAAGTGTATGCAATTATTGATAAGTTTAGAAACTGCAAGATCAAAGTTATGTAGCATTTCAGAAGTTATAGAATTGTGCATGTCATTCATTGTCGTCTGCAAAAGTGATGGGCATGATTCAAAATATGATTTCTGTACATACAACAATTTTTCATTCAGTGGGTGCTTGACCTTTTTTCTAAATAACCTTCCCTGTTAAACTTTACTAGTTCACTAGCTCCTTCTGAAAGTTCCAAGTTCTCTCCGAAATTTTCCCTGGTGTCAATTGTCAAATTTATATCCCACAAAAGACTTTCGGTGCACACGTTTAGATTTTCAGGGGACTGTTCACATCTGAAGCAAGGCATCTTCATTTTCGTCCCATGCAAAGACAGCCCAAGCCTTTTCCCTCTGGTATATCAACACAAATGCTTGACAGTATTCGATGACATTTAAACTTACATCCATTAATATGCTTCACAATAAATCCTCCTAGGACTTTTCCGAATAATGTTTTCATGCACATGTAATCGATCTGTGTAATACTCCAATTCTTGCATATCTGTTATGTTTACCTGACGTTTATTCATGATCCTCTCTGTCACCATCTTCTTCCTGTTCTATCTCCACATGCAAATATGCTAGCAAAGAACTATCATTACATATAGCATTTTTCCATTGTTCACATAATAAATTCATAAACACTGTGTAGAGAGGAGATGCAGATACTCCGGAATTTTTTAATTTTGTAGTACTCTTGTCACTATATAGTTGTAACAATCCTGGAAAATATTTAAGCTCCTCTCTTGATTCATTCCAAAACACTTCTTCGCTTTTGGACACCATTACTCTTTCCTTAACAGCTGTGCACAGAAATCTCCCGTACTTTGTTTCAATGATATGTCCGAACCTGCTTTGCTCCTCTCCGTTTTGGTTTCTTTTTGGTGTTACTATAATGGGAGCACTTTCTACCTCTTTCGTTTTCTTCTTGGTAATCTCTATTGGATCCCTGCAATATAGAGTGTATATGAATTTACCACTGTGGCCATTCAAACGAGTCTCTTCAAAATCATTTGATGAGAAATGCCGGAGAACAATATCCCTGCATACACCGTTGTAATCAGATACGTTACGAATACGTTACTTGAATAAGCTTACTGAGAACTGAGGGTCGGATATATATTCTATTATCTGATGTGATGACCTGTTCCTGTTACTCGCTCCATTCTTGATATATTTACAACAAATGTCTCGGCTGCACGTATCATGCCCTGTCTCTGCCCATATTTGTCTTTTGTGCTGGAATTAACCTCATCATTCTTTCCGGAGCCATCATCATTCATTTCATAACTATCCTCATCCTCTATTTGTTTCACATCACAAACAATATGACAGTTCCCACCGTTAGATTCTTCAACCATATTTTCATACCTCTCCCCTGTTATTCTATGCAGTGTTTCCAGATCGTTCACACATTCCCGCATGTTGTAATATCGTTCGTGTCCCTTAATGATCCATGAGGTTGATGCTTGAAACCCCACAATTTCGGAAATTAAATTTAAAACCCATTTCAGGTATGTTTTTGAAAGAGTGGGATGTATCGAAAAAAATGGGAAAAAAGGTACAAAAGTATTTGATGTCTCATCTATAGTAAAGCACACCACGAGTATAAAAATGTAATAAACGTATTTTAAAGCGTACACAATGATTACTGAAACAACACGCGTATTATTTCATTGTATATTTGTTGTGTACACGCATGTACACGACATTGAGAAATACTATTTGGATTTTATATTTAAAGAAGCAGATATTTAAGTGGAAATACATCTGTAAACGCAATTGCAAAACATGTTGTAGGTTTTGGATTTTCCTAAATCAGAGAGTGATGAGAGAATAATAGCAAGGTTTCAGGAAATTCACCACCATTGGACTCATGATGAGTCCATTTGTTGTCTACTATTACCATCAATATTCAATGGTTTGATTCCATATCGTCCATATCTATCTGAACATCTTCACATGAAAAGCTACCAACAACGCAATCGACAACAGACCCAATTTCACGCGTAATGTTCTCCAAAAACCATTGACAACATAGTAACAGGATAAAGATTGAAACTGTACAACAATGTTTGCTTCCAGAACTTTATTTGGGATCGATCATTTCTATCAAAACCTCCACCCCATCGCATATTGATTTCTTTGGACATCTTCATTTCAACTTCATGCCGTATTGTCTTCAGGATTTTTTCGAGACAACGAGGAAGAAAATTTTTAAACGAGTCAGATTATACCTTTTGATGTCTTGTTGATGTTTTAACCTTTACAGGTAACATTTTACAGAATGTATTCACATATGCATCTAATCGAGATAAATTAAAATTGTCCTATCACTTGGTGGATCCTTTCCAAACAGATCATGTCCAAAAAAAGCGTAAAATATTGTCTTACTTATCCCGTTTTGAAAAAATACATCATCTTGCATAGCATCTACACATGTATTCGAATCAAAATCTGAGTAAGATATATCTTTCCTCTCGAAAGTCCTCCACCACAACCATTTCTTAGTACCATAGTTAGAATAACTGGTCAATTTATATATACCCTCTTTGAACTGCTTTAATATTCAGTTTTTCCGCATGTGATAATACCCAGCTCTTTGACCGTCTTACCAAAATTGTATATACGAGAATATTCATGAACTTATTTGTTGATGCACGTTTCCTAATCTGGATTGAATCTACTAATTTCTGTTATACTTTGTTGAAACTAGCTATATCTTCAGAAATTGACTTTATGCACATCCCCCTCTCTCCAGCATCACCAATTGCTTTGTGCTTGGGATTTTTCATCTCTTATTGAAATAAATACTTACAAGCAGATTCATTTGATGTGAATGACAGTGTATACAACATTGCTCTTATTTCTACTTTCATAGGATATATTGAGACACAGCTATTCCCCCATCCATATCTAGAAATCCATTACCGTTAACAATTTCACACCTTTGTTCCCAATTTCGGGTTAACCATAATTATCTTTCACCATGTCACTTACTTCAATTAAACTCCATGGTTGTACGTTATCACGCACAGAATCGGCAACCCAACTGTACTTTTTGTCAATCTTCATCTCATATTTGCGACGTCCAGTGTTAGTTCTACTGAATTTTTCAATGCGATGTAGTCTCCTATCCTTTTCATCTACCTTTCTACTGACTTTGCTTCCATTCTTATCTTTCGTAACTCACTCTTCGCTTCTTCAGGTTCTTTATTTAAGGAAGCAGCTAAATTCTTTAATTGACAATTTTAATTATGTAACTTCTGCATTTTGTTTTTAATTTCATTTACCCATTCAATTGCAGTTCTATTTACCTCTTTCAATTTTATAATCTCATTTTCATCGTTCATATCCCTCTCCATATCAGGTGCACCGCTTATTGTACTTGTTTCAATATTATTCCTATTCATTTCCTTCAATGTATTAGAACCATTACTTCTTCCAATCACATATTTTGTTTTTTAATTCAATACTCTAACTGGTACAGATATTTGTGATGTTCTTTTTCGTTTTCTCATCACATGTACATGACGTTTATATATTTTTCCTACCCCATGGTTGTTGCTACCAACAGTTACACATCCAACGGTTACACATCCAACAGATTCTAAAGCTCTTTTTCTTTTCAGATAATGCTGCGGTGAAACATCTGATATCTTTGGCAGTCGTTCGATTGGTATTTTAACTGCTTCATTTCAGTACAATGGTGTGATCTCCTCTTCCTCATCTTCTCAATTCCTTTTTTCAAGTTCTGGGTTATACTCTTCTTCTATTTCAGTTGATTCAGTAGTTCCATCACCTAACCGACTTGTTTATACCATTCCATTTTCATTAATATCCCCACTTCTATCATTAAAATTATTCAAAGAGCTCAAGTTGAGCACATTGCCGAAACTTTCATCATCGTCATTATTTCTTAATGTTCCATTCACGTCAACGTTACGTCCTCCATTCATGTTCTTATCAATATTGTTCTGAATAAGTTTCTTCAATGTTGCTTCTTCAATTTCGCTATCGTTTTGATCATTATTCCGCGCTTTCCGAAGTCTTTTTGCAATACTGACATTACCATCACCTGTCCCCACTGCTTTTGAATTATTATCATTTGATACATCTTTTCCATTTAATACATGTTTCCCATGTGCTTCTTCTGCTTTCCAAGATCTTACTTGATGACGCTACGAACGTCCGCAATATGTTATTTTCATCATTAATCATTGTATGATACTTTAATCACCGTAGTTTACGATGAAATTGACAGAGAGGTTGAAACTTGCCAATGCAAGATATAAATATGACATAGAGAAGAGATCAAATGGCGTCAGTAAGAATCGTTTTCGAAAAGATCCTAAAAACTTTTGTTTTTGGGATATTTCGGAGTCCAGAAAATACTAAAAATGATACTTTTGTTTATTTCTTTTTTAGAAACGTTTTGGTGTCTTTTGGGAGCCTTTACGTTTCGCATAGTTCGTTCTGTCCTAAAGAAGTCAAAATGTTTTGGTTTTTGATTTCCAAAAACGATTTGGGCAGTTATTTGGTAGTTTATATTGATGCTTTTTGGAATCATAATTTTTCTGTGTTCTAAACATGTAACAAAATGTTATAATCAAGGCACTGAAAACATTTTGACATTTTCCAAAATATATGTTGACCATGATATCAATACCATTTCGAGTAATGCTCAAATTACTTTTGACGTCATTTTCAACTATTTTGCAAAATATCAAAGATATTGCACTGTACGCCCAAAAAAGCGACAGGTGCTAAAAATATCCGAAACAAAATCCTACATTATACGCCCAAAAAAGTTGACACGTGTCAAAAATTACGGTGAAATAATTCGATTGGCCAAAATTTTTGAGTAATTACTAAATTTTCTGGCATGTTGGCAAATACATTTGGCAAAAGGGAGCACATTATTTTTATAATAATAATGACATGACCTGAAAATTTCGACAGTGATTGTATTAATACCGCCTTCGTCGGTAGTTGCAACATTCGAGCTTCTTAATGCGTCCAGCATTGATGTCTTTCTGTGATCGACGTGACCCATTACAGTCACTACTGGCATTATTTTTGTTCATGTTTCTGATATCTTTGTCTTCTTTTTGGTTTTTGACTTTTACAGATGTGAACAACAAATTCATTGTCTGTGGTGTGAATTTCAAAGGTAGGGGTAATTCATCGGTGATTAGATCGATTAAAGCGGATGGCATTGTCCTTGAGGCATCTATGACCGTTGAATCTGGAGATTGTGTGCCTGTCAGGATGGATTGTGCAGTGGATACATATACCAATGCGTCACCATACACGCCAATTGACAGCGCTGATAATTGAGATGGGGTTAGAACCGGATCTGGAAGGATATATTCACGAATTGAAACATTCGGAGAGGATGTTTCTAGACGACGAGTGGGTGATGGGCGAAGACGTAGCCAGGAAGCATTTAAACAGTCTGTGGTCTGCTCATTCGTGGTGGATGCTGATACCAATGACTGATCATCGCCTATATCCGCCAAAACCTGATCGAAAT
>JAULBU010036563.1:0-15355 GCA_032358235.1 Odonthalia washingtoniensis | reverse complement strand
CGTAGTACCAACCTGGCTCACTGACTCATTTATGAGGGAATGAAGGCTACCACCTACCCTGCGGATTACTATAACAGCGATAGGCCGGAGAAATTAACACGAAATACGTAGATAGGCATAACAACATAACTTCAATCTTAATTCAACACTCTAATAAGTGGATAATCAACACCTTCAAACTCTATACCAGTAGAGGAAATCAAAAAAAATCGTTCCAAATTTCCGCAACTTTTCAAGTGGTTGAATCTGCTGACTCTACAAGGTCAGTTGGAAGATCAACACCACTCATGTTTATTTAGTAACAAAAGGTACGGACTAACTCCGGTAATGAACGAATGTCAAATGACAGAAAGGATAACAAGATGCGAACGAACAGAAAATCGGTCGACATACCCAAAGTCGCCAGAACAACTTCAAATATTCGAAGGAAGTAATGGCCAGCATAACCTTTTTGGGGCCGAAACATGGTTTCTTGCTCTTGAAGAGAAGATCGTGTGGTGCAATTCGTTTTTGACAACGTGTATTTTTAGTGACTTTGTCATATTTTTTCTTTTGTGTAGGACCACATTTTTTGGGTGCCTTTTCACAATCTCCACGTGTATTTAGGACATTGCTACCCATTACACTTTATCGGTGGCTCCCAATCCGCTACTTTGTACAGTACTCTCCCCCTCCTGTCATTCGGCAGCAGGTGGAGCCTACTTAAGAGGTTTTTGCGTGTGCCTCTCTTCAATTCTAATAAGTACAAGCACCCTTCGAGTCTGAGCCTACCCCCGAAACTTTCATTTCTATGTCAACCATGGAGCTCTTTCGTCTACGATAAGTCATCAACCCTTCCCGTGCAAGTCGCGTCCGCATCCCCTTACGAGCAACGTACCCCTCTACTGCATCCATTCAACGTTAAAATCACACCACTTTACGAGCACGTCATCGGATCATCCGTTGTTCCTCCATCGGTTAATACCCGTCCCAATCCATTCCTCCACTAGGAGTCTGTTCTGGTCATAAGGGATAATAACCTCCACGGCTCTCCCGACTCACTTCGTCTGATCTATTCAACTGCGCGATACATTCTTCTAACTGCCACCAAAAACGATTCGACCTGTACCTCCCCTACTACTGGTAGATTCCAATGCCTGAGACGAGTTACTCGGACATAAGGGGACCCAAACACCCTTTATTGGCCACTACCTCCATCTTCTGGAGTACATTGCACTACAGAAATCCATGATGCTATACCGGCATGGTACTCGCGATGAGATGAAAAGAACGTCCAAAAAGACTAAGAGACTGCTCAATTCGACGCTATCCGATTGTTCTGTAGCATGACCGCAGTTCTCCGATTCAGGTTCGGGTTCCTATACATAAAAGGAGCGTATCTACAAGGCGTCCCAATACAGTGTGAGATATTTTTTTGCCCGTCGCGAGAGTTTGGTGCTACAAGGTACATTATTTATGGAGGCTGGTCAAAATTCCTTACGGTATCACAGAGGCTGGAATTCAATGGGCAAAACATTTTAAGGGTGGTTTCTGAAATATCCACCATTTAAAGTTGTGTTTGCGTTATAAAACATGTTTAAAAAACGAGATGCGGTTGGGCGGATTTTGATGGGAAAAGTCACATATGACCTACTTATGGTAGGTTCGCTAATGGAAATAGATAAATTTATTATACATATAAGTATTCTATTCCCCATAAGTAAGGCGATAATCTACGTGGCTATTAAATTTAATAGCAGCGACATTACCCAGTAAATGGATGGAGCGATAAAGTTTTCAATGTAAAATGGCATGTTCGATATGAATCAGATTTAAATATTTCCGGAACTTCATAAACACTGCTTTTAATACACAATTGAAGTATAAAAGGAAGCTTTCCCCTCATTGGTAGTAAAATATATCTTTATAGGGTCGATATAAGTTTCACATGTTTTCTGTATCAGGTCATAGATGCAACAGAAAGTTCCGATGTTAAAGTTCGATGATCAGATTGCGGTGAACGGCGTTCTTTAATTGATTAAGGATATCAAGGCATCCATAACTTTCATACCGCCACAGTATTTCGTCCAGAGGTTTTGATCACATCGTTCTTGGATGCAGCTTTAAATTTCACACATAGTTCGCAGTATGGCCGAACAGGGATCTTAAACGGCATATGATACATTTTTAAGTCATTGTAGCACGAAATTTACCACCTCATTGATTTATAGAGAGTACTACAATGACTGTTATGTCACTCATATTACGGAGCGAAGATACTCGCTTGTACCGAAGCGTACTATTGAGGATAAAATTTATAAATGTGTCTGTTTTCAAGTTCCCATAAGAGTTGAATGTCTATTAAAAGGGGGTTTTGACACACTCATCACACTGCACGGAGGACGTGACTATCGGATTCTCCAAATGTTACAGCGTATTCCTTACTCGTTTTAGGATCAGGGAGTCAACGTGATATGGTGGATACAAGGTCCCGTAAATATTTCAGATGCGCAAACGATGCGGAGTACGCACTCGCAGAAATTGGTGAATCGAATGGTGCATAATGAGCTTCTACAGCTACCGACACATCGCACTTTCTCGGTCGATAGCGACAGATGAAAATGAGAATAGTCACCGACTGGAGGTATAAATCGATGACTGAGGGGAGTGTGGAAATATAGAAATCAGTAATGACACCTTTTACCGGTAGCGATGTTATTGGACACATTAAAGGAACAGAAGATTTAATAAATTGGTAATGAATGCACGCACACGTGACATACGAAAACTGAACGCGGTACACCAATGAGCGGACATGAGATAGCATTAGACACGTTGGTGGAGTCGGTTTTGATGGCTATAAGTAGCAATGTTGGAGAATAAACTGTCGAACTATACGTGTAAGCTACGAACTGACACATACTAGACAATGAACAATCAGCGTCTTTGATTGGCAGGGCGGCAAGGTTTGTTAGAGAGAGAAGGCGAGCGAAGCGAGGGTAATGAAGACGAGTGATGAATCACAATGTGAGTAGGGTGGATAAAAGAGGACAGATTGAGGACAACGGTTATCAAGCGTAAAAGGGACAACTGTATCTATTACAGTTGTTAGCGAGTGGTCGGACGAGCACGAACAAGTATCTATACCTGCTTGTTAACAATAATAAACGTTGGATTTAATTATTGTATGGGTAACAAGTAAAGAAAGGGAAAAGTGCAAGTGGTATTCTTATTGGAAAATGAGAATTCCAAATACGAATAACAAGAACGCAATCTCGATTAGCGCCAGTCATCTCAAAGGAATCACACATCGCTGGACACAGTGCCGAATCCATCCAATTAACAACTGTACGTTACTGTATTTTTTCCAAAAACTCAGCAACTAGAGATGCCCATAGAAGCGTCCCTGAAGAAACATCGCAATTATTCAACTGGTATTTGTTGACAGACTATGTAGAAAAGTACAATCTCGGATTTCAAGATAGTGGCGCTGCTCCGTTATAAATCTGGACACCACTCCATTTGTTGGCCAATTATGATATCGATAAAAATTATTTCATTATCTCCGTTATATCGTTTGAGCTTTTAATATTTTCTCAATCAATAATCTTAATAATGGGTTTTAATGCCACCTAAATGCATTTTTTTTTTTAAGCGACAATAATGTTTATTTGTTTATTTTTTTGAAGGCGACAATAATGTTTTTTAAAAAAAACATGATTGTCGCCGTTCGTCTTCCTCCGTGTCTCCTCTCTGGTGCCAAGCCAATTTGATAGATCTACGCTAGATCTTCCTTGGCCTTGTTCTATTTTATTATTGTTTTAAAAGTACCCACTTTTTTTTTTTTTAAAAAAAAAAATGGGTAAAAAAATGTTATTTGAAAGTAAAGACCTAGCTAGATTCATAGACTTTGAATTGTAAAGGCCAGAGTCGCCGACTGTTTTCTCTTCTTTTCTCTTCTGCCTCCGCTTCCATCCCTTTTGTGATTCTCGTCCTTTTTGAGTACTGGAAGCCTAGATCTGTTCTCGTTTACTTCTTTTTATCGCGGTTCCTTCTTGTTTGTGGCACCAACAAACATGCCTCAAAAAAGTCCTGCTTCTCAACCTGAAGCAGATAGAATTATTATCCACGATGATCCAACCATTTCATTCAATCATCGTGACCTCCTCTTATTCCTGGATAATGCTATTGCCTCTGCAAAAATTGGGTCTGGACAGCCAGAAAGCAACCCAAATACAAGCCATAACGCAAAAGGCATTATGCTAACCATACCTTGGACAATTTTACTATTTCAGATAGTGTGGTCAGCCGTTGTTACAGGAATTGCGTTCATCTTAGGTGATGATGAATATTCTACTCTATCGAATGGATTTTGGCAAACTCGTCTCAGTGTTTCTTCGTCAGTAACCTACGGTGTTGGATGGGCTTTATTCGTTCTTCTCGGATTCTTCATCACAGAAGCATCAAAAAGGTTTTTTGAAGCACAAAAACTTATTGGAAATATTGGTGCTCAACTTCATAGGGTTGCCCGTTGCTTGCGTCAGGGTTATCCGAAGGGTAGTTTCCATCAAGGAGACTATGAACGTATTGTAACTCATCTTATCGCATTTCCAATTGCCATGAAAATGATGCTACGTTCTGAACGAGATGCTTCTCAATTGAGCCATGTGTTGCATTCAGATGATGTGGCGGATACTCTACGATCATCAGCGATGCATACACACTGTTCTCGTGTTGTACGATCCTATTTTTCAGCCGCAGAGGACGATAGTCCTGAATCTTTCAAGTTGATGAACTGTGAAAAGACTCCAGCTGGTTTAGGAATTCGATATTTCGTCATGGATATGTTGGATAATATCGATTCATCAGCAGGAGCAAATATGCGTATTCTACAATCTGGTCCATCGGTAGGCTACGTCAATCATCTCCATATTTTTCTGTACATTTGGATGATGTTCTTGCCTCTTTCTCTAGTTTCCTCCAGTGGATGGTAAGTTTTACTTGAATTTTCACTGACCAAGCATGAACAAATATTCGGCAAATTTTTTTCGTTTTTTTTCTCTTTTATAAGGGGTTGGCTTTTTTTAACCTCAAACATTTGGATCTAACAGGGCCCCGTTTATGTGATCGTTCTCGATAATTGTAATTCTTTCAGGTTCACTGTGCTTTTTTCTGTCCTCATTACGTATGGGGTATGTGTGCTTTTCACAACTGCGAAAGCGCTGAACGATCCTTACGGATTTGATGTCCATGATATTGAGTTGAACAGTTTATGTTGCTCAATTTCGAGGGATTTAGTTCTAGAATTTATCCATGGAAAATATGATCCAAATGATGTTATTACTCCTGATCATGATACGCCAACATGGATGGAAGAGACACCTTCTAAGTTAAAGTATATGTTTCATCAACCTGCATCAAACGTGCAGACATCCAATTCATCAAAATCGTCTCGATTTTCGTTTATCAAAAATGCTCTTCGACCACGTCCATTACGTCCACAAATCTCAATCGCACTCACTGTATTTGTACTATGGAGCGCTTTTATCATTTTCTTGACATGGCAGCTTTCTCGAAATAATGTACATGAACCAGATATACGTTGGTGGTTTGTATATATCCCCATTAATACAGACACTACGGGATTTGTTAGTATAGGTCTTTTTTTATTACTAGGGTTTTGGCTCAATGATGCATATGGCCGATATTGGCGTGGTTTACAATTATGGCAGTCTAACATACGACCTAATATTGAAAATGTCGCGTTTCAACTTTCTGTTGCTAATAACAACGGAACTTGGCACAAGCGTGATCGTGAAAGAATTTTCTCTCATTTTGCAGCCATTCCATATGCTGCAAAACTTGTCCTGAAAGGTGATAGCGATTTGGAAGAGTTATCTAAAATCCTTTCGAAAGAAGATGCCCAAATTCTACTCGCGGTACCTAATGCTCTGTCTCATGTTTTCAATGTTCTATATGGTTATATTAACAGTTCTGATAATCCTGAACGGTGTAATGATAACATTTGCACGTTGAAAGAAAGTCCATATCTATCATCTCGGTATGGAATGCTTTATTCTTTATGGTCTGTTGAGAAATCATTTGATGAATGTATCTTTATCAAAGCATTTCCAATTTCTCCTGCATTTACAATTCACTTGAGAGTGTTTACTGGTTTTTGGCTCGCCTTGCTACCAACCACAACTGTTATTCATGATGGATTTCTTTCATTTGTGTACCTCCTTCCAATCGCCTACTCAATCATCAACCTACTCATCATTGGTGATGAATTAACCGATCCATTCGGTGATGATGAACATGACATTCCACTTAACATGTTCTGTGGAGAAATTCGTGATTCATTACACAGAATTTATCATGCGACAAGTAACGACAAAGCATTAGTGCATGAATCTGATTATGACAGAGGTAATTTCATAGCGAGCCGTCGAAAGGTTACGAATGAAGAAATTAAAGAGAACAATGAAATTGTAGTTGAGGAAATAAGCCAAAGCAAAGTTTTCGACTCTGTTAAACCTGCAGTAACAGCCAAACAAATGATATTTAAACTCATCCATGTTCTCCCAACTGTACCTTGGATAGCTCAGATTGCAATCACTGTATGGACCATTATCGTTGTGTTCGTGTCGTATGAATTATCTAAACTTTGGGATGGAGGCCGTAATGAAGGTCAACTGAATGGATGGAGCAGCCCAATTGATGTCGATACCAGCGTTTTAGGAAACAGTGGGTTTGCTCTGTTTTTAATTTTAGCATTTCGAGCATTCGATGGAATTTCACGGTACGATGAAGGCGCACAAATTATTTTTGATCTGGAGATGCATCTTCGCAGCCTTGCTATACAAATTGTTCAAAGTAAGGAAGATAACAGTTATCATCAAAAGGATAAGGAACGACTTATAGCACATTTGACTCAAATTCCGCTATGTTTCCGAGATTTATTATTGGATATAAAACGAGATTCAGCAGAAGAAAAGGAAGGTTTGTTATCCGATGAAGATCGTGAAGCTTTTGAAAAAAGCCCGGCTCCATTGGAACATTTGATCAATACAGTTCAGGCTTATGTCATCCTACAAGATGTTTCAACAAACGTTGATTATATGGATAAGGCATTCAATAATTCGAGACCAGTTTCAGAGATGTTAATTGCAAGATTAACATTTATTCGAAAAACCATTGCACGGGCTTTAGGTGTTAAACGTTTTCCAGTCGTTGGAAGTTACATTAGTCATCAAAGATTGTTTGCAGCTATATGGCTTGCTTTTTTACCTTTATCTATGACTAATAAGGCTGGTTGGTTTACTATATTATGGACGCCTATTGTTGCGTACGGTGTATTCGGAATGGAAGAAATAGCTGCCAAGCTGGTAGATCCATTAGGAAGTGATTCGATTGATATTCCCGTCGATGAATTATGTACAAATATAGCTAATTCAATTCTAGTTGGTGTGAACTCTGTTCGCTGGGGAAATGATTATCATACACAACCATCTCCAAATGAAATGCAACTTGGTTTAGGAATAATGTTAAAGGGTGGTATCGTCGAAGACCGACATACATTGAATCATTTGAATGACAGTACAATATCAATAGATGTTTCGAAAGGTGAGAAACTGTTAATAAGTGGACCACATCACAGAAAATTAAAACCGTCAATAATGAGTCATTTTTTAAAATCCGTGCCTTGGAGTTGGATAATGATAGTTACAACATGGACGATCTTGGCATGTGTAATATCATATGTTAGTAGAAAACGTGAATTTGATGGAAATGTTAGATGGTGGATATCTCGTATATCTGTAAGTGAATCAGTTGCATTATTTGTATCGATTGCAGCATTCTCACTACTTGGTTTTTTTGCAGTGGCAGCATTGGGACGCTATTATTCCGCTGGAAGAATATGGATCGAGAAACTTCGAACATCTTGCCATTTTATAGTCAGATCATTTTTATCATTAGCACCACCTGGTTCAATTCATGACGGTGACCACGAAAGAATATTAGGACATGTTGCAGCCATTCCTTTAGTTTTGAAAGCTCAATTAACAGGATCTTCAGATTTAAGAGAAATACGTGGATTTTTATCACATGATGATATAGGACGTATTCAATGTGCTGATTCGATGACTTCTCATTGCGTTGATGTTCTTCGATCATACTTGTTTAAGGTAATGTGTGATGGTAATATTGTATCGTCATCACCTGAATGGCCAAAACCTGAATCTTGTTCAATATTTTTACGGGATCATATTAGTCAGTTAGAAGAATGTATCAAATTAGCTGTATTTCTTAATGAATTTCCTATATCTAAAGGCTTTATTGGTTTATTGAATATTCTTTTGTTCATTTGGTTTCTAATTCTTCCATTTGTTCTAGCTGAACTTTCAGGTTGGTTTACCATTTTATGGATGATTATTATTTCATATGGTATTTTAGGAATGTATTCTGTCGCTGTTGAGATTCAAAATCCATTCGGTACGGATTTGAATGATCTTGATTTGTATGAAATTGCAATGAAAACCGTAACAGATGTGGTAAACGTAGCAAGTGAACAAAAACATGGTTGGAAATCACTCATCACCGCAAGACCCGTGCCCGATTTCTGGAAATTAGGTAACCAAGCATCTTCAGTTCAGCCTCAACCTCTAGAAAAAGAACAAGAAAAACAAGATTCTGTTAAAAAGGAAAGCAAGGAAAAGAATTTTATTGGAAATCCAACTCGAATACAAAATTTGAAAGCAGGAATAAGACTTGCAGCGATGGCCGTACCATTGTGGGTAATGGGTGTAGTTTTAGTATGGAGCACTATAGCAGTAACACTTTCATGGGTGGTAGCACGTTTCTGGCCATTACATGATACACTTGATGGAGCATGTGCGCCATGGTTTTGTTCTAAAATAGCAATAGGTTCATCGACTCAAAGTTATATTGGATTTGCATTATTTCTTTTGTTAGGTAATCGTCTAGTTGATAGTCATAGAAGATATACTGACGCAACTGAAATTTGGCGAGTGAAATTACCCGGAGCAATTCGTATTGGATGTGAGCGAATATTAGAAACATACCATTCAAATACATTTCATGAAAATGATATAGAACGAATTTTGGGTCATTTTGCAGCATATCCGATATGTTTAATGGGTAGTTTACGTGGTATCGATTACAAAGAAAGGCTACTACAAGTATTAAGTGAAGATGATGTTAATGATATCCTAACATCACATGAGCCTGTTGATTATTGTAGGGATGTATTATGGTCATATATGTCAGAAACAGAACGTATAATGCAATACGATGTATCCAAATGTCCAGTAGGTTTTAATGAACATAAATCAATTTGTTATTTTTTAAAATCAATGGAAGCGTCAACAGTAGCATGTCAACAGATTATTAAGATTCCATTACCTTTTGGTTATATACAACATCTTCGAATTTTCTTGTCAATTTATTTGCTTTTATTACCGTTGGGACTGGTTGAATCATCAGGATGGATTACGATTTTATGGACTTTTTTCATTTCCTATGGTGTCATCGCTATTGAAAGATGGGCTGAAGAATTGAGTGATCCTTTTGGTTTTGATATTAGTGATGTTCCTTTAGAGTCTTTAACAGATGGTATTGTTAATACTTTGAAGGGTAACTATAAACTGTTCCAAAACGGACTCAAGCCTTTCATCGTGACAAATCGTCAGTTTACCGAAAGTGAACCATCAACAATTTCTGGATAGGAGTACAACTGAATATACATATCTGTTGTTTTATCTAATGTTTTCGTATTTGAATTTAACCAATTTCTCGTTATTCTGTTTGTTTAATATTTGTGTTTTCAGTTTTTGTGTTTTTGATGTTGATGACGTATGGTGATAACGTTGTTGTCCCGTTACAAACGTATATAGAATATTTGCTTCAAAGAAGACAATGGATGGAAGTTAGCTGGTATGGTGTGGTATTTGATAAAGGGTGTTGAAATCGTGTCGCCAGACTAAATGACACGGAAACATGAAGAATAATCAATGCGTGCGCTCACGTACAAAACATAGTAGACTAAGTCTTTTCCATTGCTACTGTCATTATCAAAAATATCCTTCACTGTAATGTTATGTTTCCAATAATCGCCCAGGTCATATATTACATATGTACATAATCCATTCCATCACCTACAACCTGTTATATACCACAATCTACGGCTCGAATCTTCTCATCACCACTTGCTTGTCATTCAGATGGGCCGAATACCGAACCACTCTTCTTTTCCGTGAAAATATATGCGATAGATAGTGGTTAAGACTAAAACCAAGTAAAGTCTGTAGTGATCTTGTCTTGCAGTACACGGAAGTTATCCCACTAGATACGACAATGTCTGCCTATTTGCGGTGAGCTGCATGTATTTCTTCTTCGCATCGAAACAAGCGAAAGAGGTACGAGGCATAGTGTGAAATAGGGAAGGGAATGTTTGAGTTGAGTCTAATGGTTTGAAGAGGAAAGGTATGTTTTTAACGGAAAATGGCCATTGAACAATGCTGACGACAATGAACTCCCGCTTGACAACGGTGAAGCGAAAAAGTTTTCCCGCTGAATTCCGATTGTAGAGGGGCAGCAACGAAAAGGCAACACTAATTAAAACTATCGGTAATCAACGTCAGATGAAGATTCTTCAGACAAAGTAAAAACATGTTACAGTATTTGTTTTGATCCACGTACAGATCTGGAACGACTTCTTGTTCCAGGATGAACACTTGTAAAAAATATAATGAAAATACAACAGAGTGGAAATACTGTATGACAGATACAATGTAAAACTATCATTTGAAGTAATAAATACTTCAAATGCTACTTCTACAAATATTATTTTAGCTCATGAGTGAGCATTCGATCTTTCTTTTTATTCATAAAGAGATTCATAAAGAGATTCATAAAGAGATTCATAAACTATCAGACGTCTTCGATCTCTTTGTGTGCACCATCAAACGAAAAGCAAAAAAAGAAAAAGAACTATGGGGTCGGCGACAACATTCCAGCTAACATTCCAGCTTGCGGTCGTCGCCTTATTTCTTTCACACTTCTTCACTACCAATGCCAACACAGTAACATCAGCAGCAACATCCAAATTCGTTGAGATACCAGTAACATATCGACCAGTAACAGCATCGAAATTATATAAATTCACCGATCGACAATGGTATACACATTATCTACCGTTAATTCCATCAAATGTAACCATTCTAACGAATTCAGCAACCACAGCTAAAATGGCATCAAGCCCTATAAAAGGAAGTATAACACCATTAGGAGAATATTTTGCAACTTTAAAATTTGCAGGGCAACCGATAAATGTACAATTAGATACAGGATCATCGACAATGGCTATACCGCTATCGAAATGCACAAACTGTCTATCAAATGACCATCGTTTAAAATTAAGTATTCCGGATAAGTCGGTAGTCAAATGTGATTCATCGGTATGTAGATCTAATACATGTTCTAAAACTGCATGTGGTGCCTGTTCATTAAATTCAAATGCATGTTGTTCATTAGAATTAAATCAAGAAGGTTGTGCATTTCGCCTAACTTATGCAGATCAATCTGGTGTTACTGGTACTTTAATCAGAACAGCTGTAACAGTCGGTGACACATTAACAACTGAATTAACTTATGGTGGTATTCTAACACAGAATTCGTTTGAAGCTAATCATGTTGATGGCATTTTCGGATTAGCTTTTAAAACTCTAGCTTGTAATCCTACCTGTGTTTTACCGTTAGTTGATACTATGTATTCTAAAGGTTTGATTCATCATGACATTTTTTCTATGTGTTTAAATTCGAAAGGTGGTATTCTTACTTTAGGTGGTTCAGATCCTAAATATTATCAAGGTGATTTAAAATATGTACCATTTAGTAAAACTTTTAATCATCTATTTTATAAAGTTGATATATCAGGCTGGTCTATAGATGGCATACAAGTTGCTTTACCAATGATTAGCAATGGTATTGTTGATTCAGGTACTACTTTGTTAGTAGTATCAATTAAAACTTATGAAGCAATGAAATCATTTTTTCAATCACATTATTGTAATGTACCTGGTCTTTGTCCATCATCTCATCAATTGAATCCAAGGCAACAACATCAAAAGGTATCAGTCATTCAACATCCGTATTACCCGTTAACAATACCAACAACAATTAACAGTACAGTCAAAGAACCAACTTGGTTTCAACCTGGTTATTGTGTTAACCTAAATTCTAGACAAGTTGATTTATTACCTAGTATGACAATACACCTGAATGGGTTTGATTTGGTTATTTCTTCTTCTGATTATATGATTCCTCACTATGTAGGTAAAAGATTATATCATTGTCTTGGTATTTCTCCCTTACCTGGCATGGAATATATGCCCAATGATGTTATTATAGGTGATACTATCTTACAAAAATATTTTGTTGAATATGATCGTGAAAATGAACGTCTTGGTTTTGCCTTAGCTAAAGACTGCTCTTCTACTTTATCTTCATCATCTGTACCTACTAGCAGGCCACATGGTGGTAGCAGCGGGAGTAAACATCATTCAGGTATTAGCATTAAATGGATTGCTTTTTTAGTTGTTATTATCGGCGTTATTTTATTGGGTGCTAACCGTTGTTTGAATAGATCAGGATATCAATCAATTAGTTCACCTCCTACGTAAAATAAAAACAAAAGTTCTTTTTATTACTGAGAACCAACACTTTCAATACTTTTTTCTGCAACTGAAGAAGATGTAGTAGAAATAGCACGCCATCCAATGTCTCTACGACAGAAACCATCATCCCACTGAATAGCATCAACTCCTTGATAAGCTTTATTTCTAGCATCTTCAATATTCTTACCTGTACCGGTAACACCTAAAACTCTACCACCATCACTTACAATCTCACCATTTTCACTAGACTTCGTGCCTGCTTGAAAAACAGTTACTCCATCTATACTTTCTGCTTTATCCAACCCTTTGATGACACTGCCTTTTTTATAATCTCCAGGGTATCCTTTAGTTGCCAACACAACAACCATAGAAGCGGCTGCATCTTTATCATCCCAACAAATTTCAAAATCACGAAGTTTTCCGCAAGATGCACGATATAATGTTTCTAGTAAATCTGATTTTAGTCTTGTAATCAAACATTGGCATTCAGGATCACCAAATCTTACATTGTATTCTAACACAGAAAATGAATTATCTGTAGTATTTATCATTAATCCGCAATATAAAATACCTGAAAATGGATATCCTTCTTCTTTCATACCATTTACAGTGGGTATAACAATATCATTCATTACTTTATTAATCATATCACTTGAATTACATAATAAACTTGGTGAATAAGCACCCATCCCACCAGTATTTACTCCTATATCACCCTCACCTACTTTTTTATGATCTTGTGCTGAAATCAAAGGAATAACATTGGGTACTTCATCATTATCTGTATGTTCAACTAAAGCAAAAAAACTAACTTCTTCACCAATTAATAATTTTTCAATTACAATTTCATCGGATGCTTCACCAAATGATTTATTAATCAACATATCATCTATGGTACTCATTGCTTTATCAATGCCATCTTGTTCATGTATGAGAATGACACCTTTACCAGCTGCTAGACCACTAGCTTTTATAACTAATGGTAAACCTAATTCACGAGCATAAGCTTTTGCGAATGAAGCATCTTGAAATGCTGCAAATTCAGCAGTTGGAATTTTATGTCTTTCTAAAAAACATTTGGAAAATACTTTAGATCCCTCTAATTGTGATGCTTTACCAGATGGCCCAAAAGCGACTATACCTTGTTCACGTAGTTTATCACATAATCCATCCACTAATGGTACTTCAGGTCCTACTACCACAAATGTTATTGATAATTGTTTACATAATTGTACAATTTCTTCATTATTTAATGTTATTGATGGCGTAGGTAACGGTAGAGTTGATGGTAAAGATAGAATTCCTGGATTGCCTGGATGTGTGTATAATGTGTCAAGTAACGGTGATTTTGAAATTGAATGGGCTAATGCATGTTCACGACCTCCACTTCCGATTAATAATACTTTTAATGAACTTGGCGCGGCGATTGAATCCTCTTTTTCTGTTGTTGTTGTTGATGGGGATGTTGACATTTTGGTAGTGTTATGATAGATGAATGATGCATTTCGTTTGTTTGTTTGTATGCTAAATGATAACGATGACTTTTGAAGTGATGTGGTGTTTTTTATGTAACTACTGTATCTACTCGGTAATACCGGCGTTGATACAAACGTGAATGACTTCATTCCGAGTTATTGCGATGGCTGGTTCCCTGAAATCGACGTCTGTGGCAAGCGCGAAAGTTCGACATTCGATTCATTGAAGTGAATGTGGGAGATCAAAAATAATAATAATAAAAAAATACACGTGTATATTTACTTCAAAATTATATAAAAAAATTAAACAACAACAACGTTATCATCGTTCAAAGCATCATTCAAAGAATCGGGATGTGGTGATACCCAAAGAGACTGCTTGATTAAAGCAGCAATAGCAGCAATAGCACCATTATCATCAAGTTGTTTCACAACGACAGTACCATTTTTTTTATCATGTTCTGAAGAAAGGTTCAAATCATCGCCTAATTTCTTAGCATTTGCAATTAATTCACTTTCTTGAGTATTTCCACTGTTTTCAATAACCGCATTATCATATACAAGTAAAGATTTAAAAGTGATCCCGCATCTTACATTATCAACACCTGTGTGAATAATAAATTTTAAAAATGGATATTTATTACTTGAATATTGTTTACCTGTTACTGAAACACAACCGTTTTGAACACCTGATGAATCTTTCATTACGACTTCATCATCCAATTCGTAAATAATATCATTAACTTTACCTATAATTCCACCATCGCCTCCTCCTTGTTCTGTACTATTAGATTCCACAAATAATCCGATTGGTTTATGCTCATTTATTGATTTCTGAATGTCATCAACAGATGACTTGACTGATATTAAGTTTATGTTTAATTTATGACATGCTAAAAATAATACAGTATATTCAGGATCATATGTAGGTATTGTTGATATTATTGTTTCCCCTGATGCTTTTGTCGATGGTAATGATTTTAATCCAGATGCTAGAGCATTGACATGCGTATCTAATTCATGAAATGTCCATGTAAATGATTTTTCGTTGGTATGCGTTGAAGGACGTGTGAATTTTATAGCATCTTTTAAAGGTGTTTCACTTCTTGCTTTTGTTAATATATTACTTATTGATGATAATGATCTGATTGTTGAATAATGTCTTGTTAATGATCTTGAAATTAAACTTTGCATGTTGCCTTT
>JAULBU010036552.1:0-15357 GCA_032358235.1 Odonthalia washingtoniensis | reverse complement strand
GTTCTGAACTGCATATGCCTTCGATGGGCTACATCTGATGAGGTTGACTACACAAGACATGGCACAGACACAAGTTCCGTGGAACATATTTTAGAAGCAGGATAGTGGTACTATATCATTGATTTTAATACCATATGTTCATCTGTACATGTATTGCCTTCAAATTTCGGAATTGATTCATTCACTTAACAGTTTCTATGGCCTAAGAAACGGTTCTTCATTAATCATTTTTACAGAGAAAGGGATTCATTTAGATCTCTACCTACTGATACTCACTAGGATGACAAAGATAATTACCACACGTAACATGGTCGTATACATTATTTTATTTCACGTGACATGTTCTGTCATTCTAAATATTCCTCCCTATTTCCATTCACATCATTACCTCCTTCATCTTCAAATAAAGCACCTCGTTCCATCCAGATTTCTATACCTCATTCGGCAGGCACTACATTCCACAGGGACGACTACTACAGCTAAAGGTAAAACACATTTATCACCATATTTGGTACGGGAAGGTATTTCTGTTTCGTTACAACAGGTTATTTACACAAGACAAAGAATGAGTATGCGTAACGAATCCACAATGCAAACTTTCACTCCAATATTGAATACCTTGTCACGTACCAGTCTGATAGTCTTCACGGATGTCGTTCAGACCTACGTTAGAAATCACGATCTGTTGCTTACAAACTCCTAAATTTCTCTTATGTTTGTCAATTCAGGGTACATAGTTGGCGGATATCTTCCAACGTTGCAACACTATGACAGTTCTAGAAATATTGTAAATGACAGACCTCCTCCGCCACATCGCCGTAAAAGGCAACGCATATTTGCAACAACACAGTTCGGTCCGAGGAAGAAGAAAATGAATAGCTTCATCCTTATAAAGGGTGCTGGCGGAAGTAGTCCCGTTTACTATATAGAAAAGGTTCTCCTCCTATTCCATACAAAACAATACAGTACTATGGACAGGAAGAATTTGGCTTTCGTACAATTCATGGAATTCACTCAGCCTCTGGAGAATGTCGATAAAGTTCTGAACTGCATATGCCTCAGATTGGCTACACCTGACGAGGCTGCCTACACAAGACATGGCTCAGACACAAGTTCCGTGGAACATATTTTAGAAAGAAGAAAGTGGTACGATATCATTGATTTCGATAACATATGTTCATTTTTACATGTATTTCGGTCAAATTTCGGAATTTATTCATGCACTGAACAGTTGCCATGGCCGCAGAAACGGTTCTACATCAATCTTTTTTACAGGGAGAGGGATTCGTTCAGATCTCTACCTACTGAAACTGACGAGGATTACGAAGATAATTACACCATGTAACATGGTCGTATACATTATTTTATTTCAGATTATATGTTCTGTCAGTCTAAATCTTCGTCCCTATTTCCATTCTCATTACCTGCTTCATCTTAAAATAAATTACTTCGTGGTGTTCCTTCGTTGTACGGCTTTCCAAGTTCATCAATATGTTTCCATACAGACGCTATTTCTTCGATATAGCAGGCATAGATAATTCCGCACGGCGTTTAGATGTACTGTCGAAACCAAGTTGATTGTACATATATAAAATGTTTCTTCGGACTTTTCGTGGTAAAAATTATTGTCGCGCCACGTACCATTTCTTTTAACATACGTTCTTCCTATCGCTCTACACATTCCAGTACTTCCAACTCTTCAGGGTCCTATTCTTCTACATACCTTCTTATTCTCCCAATTAACTGTTCCGTTGCAAGTTTTACATAATTCGAAAACATTTGGTTGAATGTTTTCTGACGACCTCCCCCACAATCTTCCTTCGCAATAAGCAGTTCGACACTGGAAAAAATCGACGCATCTACTCGAGGAATACCCATTACAGTCCCTTCCACAATGTCTCCTTCGTCTTCATCCAGGATATATCCAATTAAATCATACAATACCGCAGGACCAATCTTGTTTCTAAACAGATTCAACATATCTTCATCGTCGTCATGTCGGTCAACCTAACGTTAAAAAGAATTTCCGCATTTCCGTTATTGAATATCTAAAAGGTCCGCAGTACGCGACCATGACATGTCTAACACACCGTTCCTACTGGATTCCATAATTTTCTCTTCGAGACAGCAATTTCCGCCTCCCTTCGTTCCTTTGCACCGCATTCAATCAAATTGAATCGGTATAGTAGAGACCCATAGCCAAGTGCTCAAAAGAATCTGTCTTTTGCAGCTCTTTTCCTTCCACTACAAAAGTCAGATAAGAATTGTCTCAGACGCCACTCTGAAGTACCAACTTTTGATAGCCCTTCAACAACGTCATCTTTCATCTCCACTGTCCGATATATTTTCACGCCTCCACCACATGAAGCTTCAGCGCTAAGTAATGAACATTTAATATCTTTCTCGCTGTTAATGGAGAGGACATATATGTTTTTTCACTGCAGGGAAATTTCATTGGTGTTGGTACAGCCATTAAAGCGTCCGACCGGTGTAGGCCATTTTACATTACAACGTCTGTTCTGTTCGTCCAGTTTCTGGAATTTCGCTCATTATATGAGTCCAAATCATACGTTTCCTTGATTCCCAACTTTGGCATTCTCAGGTCTACTGCCAGGCCAATTCCCAAATATCTCGTTGGAACTTGCCTCATCACCCGCTCCACATAATTTCCACGACACTTGTTGTTATCTCCCATCCTTATGAGAAGATCTTGATTTAAAACTTCTCAACTCTGCACTATTCCTTTTACTTCAACATTCTGACAATCAAGTTTTATAGCTTCTAATTGCAGAGCCTTGGTTGAAACCTTTTTACTCATCAACTCCGGTGCTTTCCAATTGGACGAAACTTTGTACTCATTCATCATCACAGAAAGTCTTGTGTTATCCGCAGTCAGATTTCGAACATCTTCTTCCAGGCGACGTAAATCTTCCAAATTTACTTGTTCTTGTACTGATGAAAAGTATTCCGATGCAGCACACACACTGGTATCATTTATACCATTTTCAACAGTATTTATAATAACAGCACTATCCGTTCTGGAATCCATATCAGCCGTGTTTAGATTGTTTACTTCATCAATATCACTAGTAAATGAAGATTCGTTTTTACCTGTTCCGCTCGTTCTACCATTACACCCTCTTCGGTTTCCACAAACTCCACTAATCCTTCCTCTACCTCGTCCTCTGCCAACACCGTGCATATTCACAATCATGTTAGGACTAGGCCCACTGATTTCATCTACCACATAGTTACTTCTCCAACTACCCGCTATCGCCACTTCCGATGGGGGTTCCCAATTTCCCATGGTTGACCCAAACAATCTTTCTGAACGTTTTCTGGTACCACTGCGATTCGCCATAACTTATTTCAGAACACTAAATTAATCGCAATAACTTGAAGATTAGCTTTTTTTCCTAGTACAATATTAACTTCAACTTTTGATAATGGAACAAGTTCCATCATAGGTTAAAACTACATGTAACGGTTATGATAGCAGATTTTTACACCTTGCAGTCAAAACTGCACTACACTATGGCTCTGGTATACACTGTATGCAATTTCCACACCATGTGGAGTTCGATTTTTTCGGGAAAATCAATCAATGGTTAAGGATAACACTATGCTGCAACCCGGCCTGGCCATCGCAAGGTCACTCGGCAAGCACAAAGAGGCGTCGTTCTCAGCGGACGTCGTTCAGAAACCCGTCGCAGATGGTACCAGCCACAACCGTTGCAATGACCTGATAAAGAAACCGAAACTGTATGCAGCTATTGGAATCCACTACTACATCATTACTGATCCCGATGTTACACACCTTGACAAAGTAAATCATGTACCGACTTTATTGGTTGGAAAGCTGAAAAATGGGTCTTACACATTCACTGAGTATGGTCCGGGTGAAAAGTTCAATTTCTCTTTCCTCAGAGAAATGACGGTGTGTGTACTATTCGATACATCATTTATGTCAATGATAACCCAAAAAACGTGCTATATAACCAGCGCAGATTAGCCAAGGATGAGAATGGAGCAGACAGGATAAAGCGGAAAAGAAGAAGATAGATAGTAAATATAAAGAACTAAAAGATCTTTTCGTGCGCAATCAAATCACATTTCCGTCCCATCTGTTGGAATCTTGTTCTTCTTCAAGTATTCAAAGCACCCCAGACATAAATGGTCAGAGTTCTTCCAGATAATGATATTTTTAACAACGTTGTTCAAAAATGAAAATTTCATCGTAATTAATTTTCCCCAATCTCTTTTACCACTTACAAAATATTCTCTTGACCACAGGGGTCATTGCGTCTGTAGCATTTTGAAATTTGAGCTATTGTCCTTTAAACATTAAAATTTTAATATAAGCAATGTGTGTCATTTAAATAAAATTAGTCTTACCATTACTATGAGCACTTTTCATTTAAAAGTAAATTTAGTTACTTAGATAAACACGCATTTTCATTTCAAGTACGCATTGAAAATGTGACATATGTTCCAAAATAATCGAGTTTATTATGTTCAAGGTACAATAAAAATAAAGAATGAAATGAAACAAACAAAAATGAAAATTAACACATACCATTTTCCATATTTCCATACTACAATCCCAAATTATTCCATGGCACACTTCGGTTTCATTGACGAAATTTGCTCACTATGCCATCCCTAATCTTATGGCAGTCATCAACGGATGGAAATTCCTTTGAGAACAATCTTGCATCAAACTCAGGGTCACAAATTATCTTAATAACTTGTTCGACATTCTTTCTCCCCACATAAGTTTCAACGATGCTTAGCGATACAGCCAATGATTTGTTCAACATTCCACCTTTACTTTGTTCCATTTACTGTCCAAAATCAGTTGAGGACATGTCATAACCATTAAAGTAATCACCACTGACAGCCGCCTGATCCCGCCTGTGTTTTCTGCAATTCGATAAATCCATGACGATACAAAATGGTCATGTTCATTTTCCCTTTTCAAGACAGCTCGGTCAGAACAGAAGAAATTTCATTCAGTTCTGCCCTATTATACAAGCTATGATGTTTTTAAATTATAAGTGTAGGTTTCAAATTATATTTCGTAAACACGGTAAATATTTCAGATGCTCCTTCATACATTAAAATGTTTCAATATTCAGCATACCATGCTTCTGTAAAATCATTCTCAATACTTCCAGTCACAATAATTAATGGTTCTCACACAATTATCATCGTCCCGCCTACCTCAGTAGACACCGACAAATCATAGAACATTTTGCCGATACAGTTCAAATTATCAAATGTGGATTAAAATCTGTTTCGGAATTTGGGTTTAATTTTTATTTCCTGTACTGTGCCTTCTGGCGTTTCATAATTTTATTTTTAGGACATTTTTAAACACATTTACACTAAATTAAATTGAAAATTTTAAACAATGACCATGGTACCAAAATGTCCTTTTCGTGTCATTTTCTGATATTAAATTTTACATAAATTTTGGTTTTTTGGGCCAATTTAAAACTCTTCTTTTCACTTCCCTGAAACAGTCTCATTCTCTCTTTCTCCCTTCCGACACACTTCATTCGATCAGTTCTATCAAAACCTTATCAACGAGCGATCATTGGCGCCGAAAAATGACATTTCAGTCTTCTTCAATGCTCCACAGCAACCCAGACCTATCATGTTTTATCGCGGTAACAACTTTGTGATCAAATTAAATTCCCGTGGATGTACGCATAAATATATACTCTCTTGCTAATTGTACAATTTTTATTCCATCAATACAAATTACTAATTTTTCTTTTCTATGCTTGGTTGTTGCGATTTTTGTTTACAGGTAACTTAGTTCCGTTCCTTTACATACTCCTTCATCCTTACAGGTTCGTAACGATATCAATTTCCATATTCACATTACATTATTGTATTCTTTCCATACTATGTTAGTAAATTGTATAGTATACAATTTACTAACATAGTATCGATTTATATTATTATTTATGCATTTTTCATATGTCCCAGATGAACAAAAGACATCATGTCTATGATATGGAAATGTGACTATTTCGTGATGGTTTCAGTGGACTTTTGCTGTTGATTTTCGAGTGCATTTTCTCTGTTTTATATGATATTCTGATTTCTCTGTTTCTTTTTATTTATCACAATGTTCAATATTACACTCTTCACTCCATTTTTTACTCCATTTTAGTTTTCATTTCATTTTCAAATTCATATTCCTATTGTATAATATCGTTATTAATATTTAAATTAAATATATCATGTATACTGTAATTAGTATACATGTATTGCAATGTATATCGCACATATTCCATATAACATTCCAATAAACCATCATTCTTTATCTATATATCACATATATACACCTGATAACGGCCACCACCCATCCACATTTACATTCATCAAATGAATGATTTCTGGATTCACCATTCACGTTTCCATCCAAAAACTGTATGTAAAAATGTAGTACCCCTACGGTTTTACATTCAAAGAGCGAAAGAATAGGTTAATGTGACATTCAAAAATAACTACATTTTGCGTAGAATTTTATGAAGTATTCATTCACTCTCTCATACAAAATGTGGACTTGCGGGACTAGTTTACATACATTAAAATTTAAAATTTTTCTAGAAAGATTTTCATCGACCATTCACTTTTTTCTACAAAATGTGTAGATTTCTATACAGTAAACATACACTAAAATGTCCGTTGCTTGAAAGATATTTTTAATTACACATTCGTGCGATCTTCCCTCACATGAAAGGGGGCCCGGACTATTTCTTTCATTTATTTTTCACCGTCCGTAAGTAAATTTGTATGTCTCATACATTAAATTCTACATAATCTGTATGCTCAAAGTTCATGACCAATTCATCTTTCTTCAAATTGCGTAGCTTTTGTCTGTAGTTACCATCCGTAACAATTCATACCCTGTAGTCTTGTCTATGTATACTACACGGAACCCCAAAATTCGCATGGTCTAGTTTATGTTTACTCCCTAAAAACTATTCCATTCGGAAATACGCATTCATTTCCCGAAACACAGACGAAGGGTACGCAACTATCTAAACGGTTCATATTCGGTGGTTTTCTACAGTTTTACTGACCTATTACATCTTTGTTCGTCACACTAAAATCAATCATGCGCTCGTGTCCCGCTGTGTTCGGCCATGTTTGCAGTGTCTGGTCGTGTTCGAACATATTTGTTCCTTCTAAAGGGTTTAAATAAAAAGAAATCTTACTTCTTGCTTCCTATTTCCATTATAAAAACTGTGGCAATTCCACAGTTTTCATAACATGTCTACCTCAGATCTGATAGAATCGACCAACTTTATAATCTACCCTACCTGAAATGACTCCTAAGCTCACTTCAACATCAAAAGCTGTGCAAGTTCTCAAACGAAGGTTTAAAAATAGGGACATCAGTGAACCTGACGACCCGAAAATAGTGCATGAAACCGAAGATGTTTTCAAGGAAGACAAATTGGACAATTTTCTTACGTTTTTCCGTAGAATGAAAAAATTATATTTTGATACTGAAAGTAGGTTTTTGTTTTAATTATTTTTTAGTGCTGTTGGCACGTTTAAATAATACTTACCACTAACCTATTTTAAGATGATTTATATGACGCCCCGACTGGACTACGCATAAAATGCACCGAAAATTCCCTACACCCACTAATAAGCGTGGATTGTTGAAGAAAAAAGAAGAAGAAGTTTGTTCTAGCTACGGCTTTTATAGTAGAGATTTGGATACATCAAAACCGTACAATCATACATTTTCTCCAATACACTTGGTATCTGTATGTAAAGAGCCTCAGGCTGCCAATAATATGCGATCAGTTGTAGTACCAGCCTGGTACTACAACTGATCGCATATCATTGGCAATAGTTTTGACAAGTGGTGTCAATGTGGGTAGCTTCACGTACAGGGCAGTTGAGGGTGGCAGGGAATTTGAAACTTTTGTCAGCTGGCCCTAACCGATGGTTGATTTAAATCTGATGCATGAAAAGTGGCTTACAGGTACCAGTGCAGATATAATCGAGAGGTACCTTCCTGAGTCAATTGGTTTGGAGGTTTCGTTAAACATTCATCGAAAAAGAGCTCTGATTCCGTGGAATCATTGGCTCGTATTTCTCTTCTATTCCCTGTACAAACACACATTGAAAAGAAACATAATTTGAGATGGATAGATGACAACAAAAGAATGCTGAATGTAAATTTAACAGCGTACGAACAGTCTTATGCTATCCTACAGCATGAAAATTCATTTGACCTTTCTTAATTCAACTACTGTTATATGTGATGTTTATTTCACGATTATTTTTGTCTCATCATAAAAGCTATAATATAACTTGAAAGTTTCTAGAATTGATTTAAAAAACTACAGTGATGTGTCAATTTTTATTTCGACCATTTCTGCTTTCTTGTACAATTTAATTCTTCCTGTTTTATGTGGGTTTTCATAGAACTAGAAATATAATTGCTTATTAGATATATTATTTTGTATTTGCATTCTTATTTCTATTTTTCCCGCAACTTCCAGGGCGAACCAGCACTATGCATCAATGCATCTATTACTTTTGACGACTCCAAAATAATCTCTATAAATACGCGGGCCAGTATACCCGTTGCACTAATACCCTCAACTTCACGGACCGTGTCTTCCACGATATCCGGAATGAGAGCCTTCAAGACGTAGATTTAACTGGCTCCACTTGGAGTAAGAGATAGAAATTGTACGGATTCCAACCCTCTCCTTCTTTTGAATAAGAAATCTAGGGGTATCATGTAGACACCTCCTACCGATCCTCTTGGAAAAAGCTCAGATCTAGGGATGAAGCCATCAGAGTACATGATTACTCTGTATATATCGTAGCGTTAACCATTTTGTAACAAACCATGCGATTGCTTGTACGACATTCCACTGTCTCACTTTCATCGGAATTGCCAATTGTTAATGGAATAGATCAGTCCTGTAGGAGGAGTATTGGGCGAGGACTGACAACGCTGAATCTTTTAAGTGTCTAATATAAAATAATACTGCAAATTGAGGCAATTTATCAGATGTAGGGCACCAGAAACGGTTGATGAGGACAAAAATCGTTGAAATCGCGGGATGAACATTTCTTCCCGTTTCTAAAATAAATGTACAAATATCACCTAGATATACTTCAAAATCCTTGCGAGATTCAGATGATGGATGCTTTCACCGGATGATTCATTGATACTTGATGTGTCTGATTGATCAGAATCTGACATTTGCCACATTCAATCGGTTTCTGCATCGCAATCCTGGTTCGTTTAGTCTTCGCGGGTGTCTGAACAGCCATGGGCTTCATATTTTCACAATTCTCAGCAGTATTACGATGAGTTAAACGGGATTTAATATTACGTAATACAATAAATTCGAACTGTTCTATTTCACCAGGTAGTTTTGAGCACCATGACTGAAAATACCGGTCAGATGGTGATCCCTCCTCTGATATTTTGCATTCATTTCCATTTACAGAGACCGATCCTGGACAACATGGAAGGGAAACTGTTCCATGGACAATTTGAGATGAATAGTAATTTGAGTGGTGCCAACCATACGTAGATAAAATTTGTACAGAGCCATCGTTGATTTTTTCACATTGCAATGAGATCACATACACGGTTTTAACATGCCTCTAGGAGCATCTATTACATACATACAAGCTATTATCCCGAAATATTAATTTAGAGATGTCGCGAACAATTAACGATCTTTCAATACTGTGTTCCATAGTTTTTGTGTGTCTTTTCTATACATGTATTGAAGTAAAGAGATTATTCCAATATCATACTTTTCCCAATCGCTAATTAACAGTATACAAGAATATTTTTTATTGCAATTTTATACCATTTTTTCTGATGGTTCACAACTCGCTGTGGTTTTTTACCTATTTCTATAAGTTGGTATTGTCTTCATAAATCTTTTTTAACTGGAAACGACCGAATAATCGATGGAACTAAAAGGTTTCAGATGAAGGCCATATGGTTTTTCTCAATGCAGACTGTGGAGGCAATGATGATTGACAATTAAATGTTTTCAGCATAAATAGCATGTGCTCTTACTGTGTTCTCGTAAAAGATCATTTACTGTAGAGTGTCAACACAGCCGAAAAACTATTCCTTTGTTATTATATATCTCAAACATTTTTGAAGTTGCTCAAAGATTAATTTCTGTACTGGGTACACAATATTTATGGATATGTTTGAAGAGCCAATGGATTTTAACGTACCTTATACAACAATATTATCACTTTTAGAGTTTTCATCATCGATTGTTGTTCTGAATCATCATTGACGAGATCTCGAGCTGCTTGCAAGCTATAATGTCCATTATGTGGTTCATCGTTTAAATCAATGTGGCCTTTTTGTTTTATTTCATCTATTTAATATTGAATTTGAAACTAATTTTGACGAATTGCTCCCCGTCGTTATATTAGGGAGTGCGTTTCAGCATGTGGTGATGTTGGCGGGTGCTCCGCTTTTGTTGGCATAACGCAATTGTTACATCCATGTTTCCTTACCAACTCTGCGGGCACGTCGCCTGGTTCATCGATGATGTTCAGAATCTTGTATTTTGAAAAGGGCTCGAAAATGGTCGCAATTCAGTAATAATTTTAAAGTGGTGTTTTGTCTTTGTAGCATGACAAGTAAAGCCATAAAAATATATATGCGATCAAAACTTGTACAATTACAGTTATTTTCAGTATTGACACATTTATATGACATTCACACACGGGTTTCGTACGGTAATAATATGATCATCGTAACCATCTTTCAATTGATTGCGCCTTTCTTTATCTCGTCTACCAAATATCATTATTTGCTCCAACAATGTCAAGTTCATCAGTATCACAATATTGTCCTCCTATGTCAACACTAACGAACAAAGAGCAAATTTATGCGATGCATTCAACACAGTTTGAACAAAATGAATCTCTAATTTTCTTTGGTACTGAAAAAGGGAGTGCCCGAAGGACTTTAAAAGGAGTGTACAAAAAGTCTACCAAAGAAGTGCATCTTCTTCTTGTGTTATTACTAATGTGTCAAATAACAAGTGTGAGAATTCAATTTGAAAATCATGCATAAGTAATTGGTACGAATCCGATTACTGATGCATGTTTCTTTAATTCAATTCTCACACTTTTATATTAATCAGTTCTCTTACAACAACGTTAGTCCAGCACGCACTTATGAAATATCTTATGAGGATCTTCTTCAACTGATACACGAATCTTCGAATTCTCTTCATGGTTCATCTTCCTCTTCATATATACCATCTAGTTCTTCGTCTACCGTAACAGTCCATATTCCTCTTCATCTTCGTTCACCTAATATGCATTACTTCCACTGATAGTAGTATTCCCCGCACGGAATCTTCTGAAATAAAAGATGCATTTGACTACAATGCATGGCAATAAATATGTCAAAATTATAATCGGGACTATAATGAACTTTTAAAATGTTTAGACAGCTTGTCTCGGCCCGGTAACTGTACTACAAGAACACGAAAGGTAGTACCTAAAAAGTTTCAAGATGCTCAATCATGGAAATATTTAGTTATGGATGAAGGCAGAAAACATGTTGAGAAGGCATTCAAAGAATTGAATCGGCATTTACACACTCAGGGAGCTTGTGCTGGTAGTCACTTGAAAGTAAGTAAGACACGTGAGGATGGAAGGGTTTACGTAACTAACATCCAGAAGCGGAATGCCAGTAGAAGAAACAAATGATGCCAAATTCTCCATTAATCATACCCCTCAGATCGATATAATGTTTCTCTTACATATATATATGTAAGTTTTCCAAATTTCCAAATTTACTGGGACCACATTTTCGTAGCAGTGGGATATAAATGTCAAGGTCGGATGGACAAAGATTATCTCGTACAGTATCCACATACATCCGGCTTCAATTCCTTGAGAAGATCAACTTGAATTTGGTGGTGAGATCTCGATACTATCGATGCTCCAGGAGAGCAGTATCACATTTTAGTTCATTTAATTCAGTCTGTAAGCCAATTATTTTATTTTGCAGACCGCAGTTCAGTCCGCAGTTCTACGCAGTTCAGCCGGCAGATCAACTCCAGTAAAACCAATTATTATATTTTGCAGGCCGTAAGACAGCCCGCAATTCTACGAAGTTCAGCCGGCCGTACAACTCCGGACTGCAAAATAAAATAATTGGTTTAGAAACTCAATTCAATTAGTGTTATTGGTTTTATCTCCCATTTTCTGCCTCTTTCGTATTCAAATCACCCAACACATAACGACTGTCGCTAATGTATCGCATTGCACAGAACTGTGGTGGTATAACCCAAACGGAATGCCGGTCGCCTTTCTCGTCTGTCGCATTTACATCAATCTCCGCAGCCTATTTTCCAAAGCTTTTACCCCTTACCTCCAGGAGGCCCTTGCCATATGTTCTGGCGAGCTGACCTTGTCTAATAAAGTCTGTGTACACAAGAGCTCCGTAGCAGAAACAGATGGGTTCATTAGGTTCGAATCTTCTCTCACTGAAAACACCAGGATCAGCTTCGCGGTGTCTAATTCTTGATTTTCGTACCGAAACACACAGAGCACCAGCCCCGCAACCAAGCAAGCTCCTCAGATCCAAGCCGTGAAACATCTAAACGTACTTTCCATCCCATTGGTATATTGGTACATTCTTGCACTTGTTGAAAATTGTGTAGTCGTTGTTGAATGTTCCAAAGTAGTGCAGAATGTAGTCTGGAACGTTTTGAACAGGCAAAAGGCCACTTGGTTCCTTCCACATATCTATATAGATGATGTAGATTAAGGAACGTGTAAGAAATTAGCACTGAACAACATTCTGGGAAAATGGGGTTTTCTCCATCCACCTGGATGGGTAAAATTTTCAAAAAATTTCGGGCAATTTTTTATTATAAAAATTATTGGATAGAAACTTTTTCTTTAAAGAAACGTGTAAAAAAACGTACTGTACTAAATTCAGGAAAGAAATTAATAATTTTTCATCCACATGGATGGACTGAAAATGCAAAAAATTATGCAATAATTTTTTAAATAAAAAAGTACTCGATAATTTTTTTCTTTTTCAGTCCATCCATGTGGATGAAAATTTATATTATTTTTTTTTCAAATTTTTAACCCTAGTACTCGTCATATCTGTGGCTGCCATCCACAAATATGAGCAGTACTACTATATCATTGATATAACTTCAAGTTATCATAACTTTATGATACAATTTGTGAGTGATATAACTAATAGAACATCACTCCCAATTTGTGGCTGACTCAAAGTAACTCCGAGGCTCAGTCAGCCACAAATCGGATAGAAGTTGTATGGAAAACGGACATCGTTCAAACATAATGGTTGAATCATCTACGTTTTCTATTCTTTCCCCCTGCACTTGCTCAGGGTATCGACTTGATACTCGGAGAAACTTGCTGTTTAATTCAACAGCAATTTCAGGGGATTCAGAATCGAGTCATTCCGTATATTGTAATTAGTTGAAGTAGGCTACATCCTGACTCATTCGGTAGTAAGTGTTCTTCCTGAGTAGGAACGTGAATGCCAATTCATATAATTGGATTAAATTGGATCAATTCAGACTAATTTCTGCAATTAGAAAAGAAAAGTTTATAATACTTTAAAAAATGAATTTATTTTGAAATGTGATATACGGTTATATGTCATAAAGATTCATGTTCCGGTAATGCCTGTGTCTCAAGGGTACCATCAACATTGCTTCCAAATTTTTAACGTCGTCCTCTGCCTCATCCTGATTTGTCTCATCCTCTGATTCTTTGTCACTCTCCATCAAATTAAAAATAGCATCACAAGCGAAGGAAATAGTATCACCTCATTAGTATTCTGTTTGCATAACGTACATGTGGTACCCCAATCAATGACTACCATTGAACTATGCACCTCCATGTTGGACATTTCTATGTCCAACGAACACTGAATATGGAGCAAAATCAAGTGGTTCCAGTTTCAGACTCTAAAACGACTTTCTTCATTATATGTAACAAGATTATGAGGGGAACCGCATATATTAAGCGTACAACCGTCCTTCCCAGTAACCATCATAAAGAATCCAGGATTGCTAAGATCTTTTCCCAAAAAATCGTTGTGTCCAACTTGAGCAGGATAATTCTTACCTGTCAGAAGGTAACTTCTACCAGTCACTGGAATTGGAGCATTTCCTGAACCTAAACCGGTACCATCTTATCGCAAAAACGTGGCCAGGTAGCCGAGTAGTACATCTTATGCAGCACGTCTTCTCGCAGACCATACTCGAGATTCATCACTTTCCATGTGTCCTGTCAGTAGTTCCAGAGTTTACCTGTAACGGCCAATACCGGCATCTCAGTCCTGTGCGTCATTTTTTTAAACAGCAACATCAACTATAGGACTCCACAAGTTGTGATTAGCTTCATTTAGATGGTGTTCCTCTCCTGCAAAGGTCTTCGCCAGGAATTGATGCAGATATTCAAACAATCCTTTTGGGAAGGTGGCCGGGGTTTTCATTTTTTCCAATATTTTGTTGAGAACTGCGCATGGATCCGGCATACCATTCATAATGTAGTAGCCGTCTTCTCACAACACTGCGCCCCTCCTCCTGAAATATGCTTCCCAGTACCCTTCGTTCCTTCTGTTGTAAGCCCTATTCTAATATTCATTGTCGTCTCTAGTTATGATCCTCTCCGTTAACTGACGATATTTTCCTCACAACCACGCCATTTCTCCAAGAAACAACACATCCTGACTGCTGAAAAGTTTTCCGCACGATGGTTGCGTAGTACCAACAAACAGGCCAGTTGGTGAATAACATCACCATGCGCTTCTTCATCATCAATTGCAACACGTGAAGAAGAAGCACGCAAGCCTGGAGGGAGTCTAGTGTTGGAAAGAAAACGATCTTCTGTGTTTTTCTCTTGAAATGTAGGCGTCGGATAACGTACTGGGGGTGTTCGAGGGAGGTCATATTTAAATTTATGATGTTCCTCTCCACTTTCCGTTTCTTTTTTCTCTTCCTGTGGTATTCGGTTTTTTAGTCTTTGAACGACTGTTCCCTGTCTTTCTTTTCTTCAGAATCTGTGATCCTTGACCGCTATCACTTGTTCCACTCTTATCAACACTTCCATCATCTCTTCCATCGTCATCTTCATTGTTTGTTAAGATGATTAATTTTCCAGATTCAGAAACAGCCTTTTCTTTAGCTCTAGTTCTTGCTGTTGTCTGTGCTAAAGGAACATCCTTCCCAAATTTTTCAGATGTTTAAGTCTTTCCTGAAGTCTTTCCATACTTACTTTTCACAAAGTTGTAATGATTCCGCACTTTTG
>JAULBU010036541.1:0-15359 GCA_032358235.1 Odonthalia washingtoniensis | reverse complement strand
GATTGCACCAAACGAAAGATATTTCTACGAATGATGTTTTGTTGGTTACGGACATTCGATGTTGATTAAAAACCGTTGCCTTACCCCCAAATAGCTCCGAAACCTTTCTTTTTGGGTTCTTGAAACCTTCAATTAAAATGCTCTTTTATGTATTCACTAAAATCATAGAGAAACGGTGGAGTAATTTTGCAAAGTTGCATCGCTCAAAACAGTTGCATGGCACAAAATTGAGTGGGCCACAACTTATTCTCACTCAAAACCTCATCAAACTTTCATCTTTGTCTTTTACCAAGTTAGGACAACCGGACAAACGCCCACACACACACAACTTGCCGAACTTGAACTCGAGCCCTCAAGCTTGCAGGCTACGTCGAAGTAATATCTTTACTTTACTAGTTCCTCCCGCCTAGATGGATTTCAGGCAGGCTACCATATCTCTGTACTTGATTGACGTTAGATAAAGCAATGAACGGTGAAGTCTTTGTTTGGGTTTTGTTTAAGATGTTGTCAGAGATACAAGCCAGGATTTATTGTAGTCCACGCTGCGAAGTGGGGAAATGGACTGACTCGACACTCGGAGTGGTTGATAAACTGAGATAGAAAAAAGTGGTTTGTGAAGATAAACTAAAAGCTTAGAGAGTGAGCAAATAAACTACTTAAATAGACAACTACTTAAATAGACACTAAACGGTACATCACTAACAATAGCACGTTTTTTGAAGAAATGTTTATCTGGATTCTCGTGTAACACATGCGCAACATTTATGAAAACATGATCTTCGCTTCTCCTTCCCATCGAAAAAGCTGCCAGAAAAAATAACAGCGAAATTATAGGCCTATACCTAATTAGTGGGTTTTGGCAACACCGTTCGGTATTTTGAGTGAAATACCAAATCAATTTCGATCTTGATTTGTATAGTAAGTCCATTATCAGAATTATTCTGTTACTGAACTTACTGTACAAATCAGGAATTATGAAATCAATTATTAATTTCATAATTCGTTTTCTGCATAGCAATCTAAATCACCGCCGTCCGCTAACAGACGACAAAACCCTTCTAGACTTCAATTTTTATGATCGTTTATCACAAGTGGATAATTGCCCATCTTCGCAAGTACTTCCATCTGCACTGGCCAATAATTATTATCACCACAACGCGCGAAGTACGATGTCAACCATCCCAACCAATGTCACCAATAACTCTACAGAAAATATCAACAACCGACCCCCATTAATAGTAAATGAAAATGCGGAAAATGTTAAAATACATCGTTTATGGACGTCTGTACCGGCAGAAGGGCAATTGATGCTCATGTAAGAAGATCAAGCAAACGCGGCGTATGTCCCAAAGCATGGTCATACCATAATATTATTCAGAAATGTGGCCGCATCACTAATTCAGAACAGATTGCATCTGTCGAAAACTGATGCACAGTACTGCGTCATTAGATTCAATCCATTAATGAGTCAGTGATGAAGAACAGACAAGGCGAAGACCATTCCGTCCGGAGGTGGGGAGGACCTGTCAGATTATGACAAACTTTGTGCATATATGGCGAAGGAAATGGATGATTTTAGGGAGGATATTGACGCTGAAAGAGAGAGAGGGTGCGAAAAAGGGAGAAAAAGTTGGTGGAAGAAGGTGTAAATGCGCTCCTTAACGCGATGAAACCACAGTCATTACCGGATATTGTGTAAGATTCTGTAGATTGCGAGAGTTCTTCTGGTATATTAAGTGATACTATGCCAACGGAGAAACGGGATGTTTTCGGCGATAATGAAATGGAACAAGCAATTATAGCTCCTAATTGTGCAAAGAAAAGGAAAATTGTAGTAGAAAATTTATATGATCAAAGAGAGGTCGAATGAATTCGTATTGAGTCGGAGAAATTTGAGTTTGATAAATACCGACAGAAGAGAGACGTTGAGAGAGTGCGAATTGAATCAAAGAGATTTAAGTTTGAGAAGACTATGCAGACTATTCATACAAAATTAGAAGACAGAGATTAGAAATAGAGCAGGAGCGTCTAAATATAGAAAAGCAGTGTGAAGAGAAAAACGCAAACGAGCGAAATTCAATGATCAATATTCAGAGGGAAACGCTAATTGAAAATCTCCAAAGAGACCAGATTCAGTCTGAAGAACCAATGTGGATGATGCAACTGAAAAATGAAATTATTCAGACTTTTCGTGAGCTAAAAAATAAATTCACTCAAGCTAAGGCAGTATTAGTCGATTGTCGTTGGAGAATACTGGAAGAACTGGATGGTTTGAGAACCATATAGGCATCCCTAACGTTTCAAAGAAAAGCCGAAATATAGTTCTGCAATTCGACTGGCGTTATACCAGCAACCAATTTTCTGGAGAAGTCGAAATGAGCGAAATATTTTTTTATGTATTTAAATTCTCATTATACAGAAGTGCGTGATCGGTTGATTTCCCGATTAGAATTTCTCTTCTTTGCAGTGAAAGAAGCTCCTTTGAATCCAACTTGTAGATAAGGTCGCAGAACATACCCACCATCAGCGTAAATATAATACTGAATTCCCCCACTTGTAAGAGCTCTTCCCATGTAGCTCTCAATACCAGACATTATGAAAAATGTCATATCATGCCGTCTTGCCTGCAAGACAAGACGAAATGATATGCCATTTTGTGCAAAATGAGGTGATCGGGGAGGCTCACAACCTGCAAATTTTACAGCGTTTTTTAGTTTTTGTCCAGAGTATGAAGTCCGTCGTTGAAGAACTTCTGGACGAGAAACGTATATGTTTGTTGCATCTATGAATCCAACGAAGTTTTTATATGGGACACCACTGTCCGCGATAGCCTGGGAATATATATCTGCTCTTTCATGTAGTCTACCGCCCTTAAATGTATTAACTAGGTGTCTGTACTTCTTGTAGAAAAATCCAATCACTCATAGAAGATCTCGTTTAACACTCCTCCAACCTGTCCAAACTCAAGCTGCAGTGTGATCCACCTATTCGTAGTACCAAGACGTAGACACATAATGAAGAATGAAAAAATAAAATTTGTATTTTATCACCTTTTGCTTATATCGTTCTCATCAGTCCATTCAAGAATTCGCTTAATTCGGTAGATATCGGACTTTTTATACCTGAACATCACCAGGAAGTCATGATCTGTATACTCTCCAAGGTCAAAGGTTTTTATTATAATGTCGTTGCGGCGGTAAGTTATCAGAGATATCTCAGCCATTTCGTATTGTAAACCTTGCAGAAAGTGCGAAAGAAAGGCCACTGAGCCACCAACACCTCGTGCCCGTGCAGTCAGAGCTTTATTACTAAGCGCTCGTTTTTGATGCATGCTGTGGGTAGTGTCTCGAATCCGCATTATGCTTTTCAAAGCACATTTGTTGATAATTTGGGTCAGCCCCGTCCGTCGCAAGTGCCACTTTAGATCTGGTGCATATGAATCCTGTTGTGAATTTATTCTCTGCTTCCCTTGTACATGCACGTTTGTCCTTTCAATTTACATTGTCACTGTAAGGGCCTGTGATAGAACAATAATACAGATAACTGAAATTGCCAAAGTACAATTTTTGCTTTTTCGGTAAATTTTATTTGGTAAATTTTATTATCAAATAAATTACCGAACGGTGTTTGCCAAAATCCAAACTATTATAGTTTGTTTTTGGGAAACACCGTTCGGTAATTTTTTTGGTCATTGCCTGAAGTTGATTGAATACCGAAAAGTTACTCTATTTGGTATTTAGAGTGAAATACCGAATCGATTTCGATGCCGCTTTCCAAGGCTGTCCTGCATCGGTCAGGTGGAAAGTATTAAAATGTGAAAAATAATAATTTTTGCCGAAAATATTTCTGCACCGAAAGAGGTGGGTGCTATATCCGATGCATCCAACGAAAATCTGTGTGGAAAATCAGGATTATCCACTAGGTTATAACACGATACACGCAAAAAAGCAACCGTATGGATGGTTTTCAATGTATAGAATGGCACACTGTGTTACTGTCCTCAACTTGTGTATCTTCTCCCGTTTTTAAATCTTCCATGTACCCAATGTTTTATCTTCCCTGTCTCGCACAAAGAGAAGACGAGAACAACAAGTACGAAAAAAACGGGCAAAATATATAAATATCATCACAATATTTAAGATGGAAGCACAGTCCAGTCTACGAAAAATCCACGAGGAACAAGTTATATTGCAACGGAAGATGAAGGCCTTGCTAGTGCATGATTTAAAATCTTAGAGGATGTGGTTTTGTAGCGGTGCTATATTTACAACATTAATGTTGTTTGCGCCATTCGGAAGACAAAAAAAATGCATGGCATATATAGAGACTTTGGTCCGCAGTTTCTTCAAGAGTAATTGTTGGAACTCTTTTTTTCCTTCCAGATGGTCCTTTCCAGGCATTTTCCCATTCCCATTTACAACAATCTATACTGCCTCACATCTCACGGGAGCCATCAAGTTCAGATCTTTGCAGTAGTTTAAATGAGTCATCCGTCGTTGCATGTAGTAAATATTCACTAGAAAATACAGTTATCATCATCTTGAAAAATTCTCTCATGCATTTAATTGCAGTACTTTCCGCAATTCGCATATATTCGTCCACTGAATCAGAATCTGTAGGAACGCCGTATACCAGAGTTATGAATGCAGCAGTAAGGTATCATTTTGCACTAAGTCCTTCTGCTTCTGTACAATAATTCTTTTCTATGAAATATGAATTTCCTTCATTAAATTTTTGATCAATGGTTTTGAAAAATACAATCGATACTCGGTATTGTCTTCGAAACTTCAATATATGTTGAATTTGTTCCAAATTAGTCTTTGTGAAGTCTTTCTGCTCCACTATTCCTTTACGATCAACATTTCGTGCTCTTACTGGGCGCGATCCGCTTCAGTCCCCAACAGATTCCTCATTTGAGCTCGAATATAGAAAGTCCAATACATCATGCTCGTCATCGTCATTCTACCATATTTACAGATTCATTGCGGGATGGGTCTGGTATACTGAACCATTTCAAATCTTCCTAAATTTTCAGATATGTACCGGTGAAGATATAATTGCAGGTGGGAAGTGTGAAAAACGATTTTACAAAAGCCAATAATATTTAAAGAAGAAAATGACATATTTCCCATTCTCAATCGATTCATCCCAAAAGGATGGAGAAAGACTTAGGCAATCAAGCAATTGATTGGATTTTATAAATATTTTTCCTGCATTAGTAAACTAAATTACCGCTATCTCCTCACACACAAAGAGTCCTATTTACTTTATTACGAGCAATTAATTTCCCTAGTATATTCTATGTAGTCTCCATCTTCCTTAATATCAATTAGTGTGGGGTTATGGTATGATTCTTTCTCTTTCGTCGTAGTGATGATTACAGAGAGTTCAGAACGGTATTGGATTTCACTGTAATTAGTGTGCCTATCGACCATGGTATCGCAGTCGGTCCACCTATCGCCGCAAATGACGCTGGTTGTCTAGAGGTTGGATATGACGGGGATTTATCGTAGATACGATAGGTGTGACGTAATTCTCTGATCTGGTTCCTTTGTAGCAACGGAAAATTGTCCATTGACCACGGTGGTTTATGGTTCCTGTCTACTTATTCGGTACCTCCATTAATTTCCTCCATTAACTTCCTTCATTAACTTCCTTCATCCCGACGAGGATCCTCTCCTCTTTATATACTTCCTTCTATTCCGAATCTATTGTCCCGTAAAATACGTATTGTTTATACTGTACCAATGGACAGTAATAGTAAATCGGATCTAATTTTAAATCTGACGACAACTGGCATTTGTACGTTAACGACAGAGACAAAACGCAGCAAGATGGGATCATGATATGGTAAAGGAACTCGGTGGTAAATGACAAGAGGAATGAGAAACATTATTCAAAAAGAAAACATAGAATCACTCTATATGAAACAAGAACATACATTAATAACCATTGAAATCTGAGGATTAACATACATACTAATACAAGTGTATAATAGCGAGGTATAGAAAATAGTACCTAGAAATTAGTACTTCTAAATTTGTGTTTAGTAACATGATTAGGAACAATACCACTGCATCATTAAACGTCGCAATGAGAAAAATTGATAAGAGGAACCCTACGTGCGTGTGTAACATATATTACGTTTCCAAACGCGATTTCAGAATTGTATAAAGACCCGACGACGGAGGATCGGCTTACAATAAATAAAGAAGATAAAATCATCATTACCTCAAAACCCTAGAAAGTCAAACCGACAATCAACTGTACCCTTCGAGAAAGGACAAGTCTCACAATGACGGCAACAAGTGCGTAGCAAGAAGAAATTTAATCGTTACAGATGGCACAAGGCTACAAGCGAACTCCGCAGTGAATCGTGTCCCGATGGCTACACCAAGATCGAAAGTGACAACTAATAAATGACGCGCTGTCACGCTTCTAAACTTCCCTCTAACTCATCCAACAATGCACGACGAGAGCAAAGGGATAAACTTGCCGAAACTTTTGACAAGTATAAAATTAATCAAGGATAATAGTCTCAAAGTCGATACTAAAAGAAAAAGAACAAAAGGTATTGCAGGTGGTCGGGAAAAGGGCGAAAAGGGGACGAAACTTGAAGAGGAAGGAGTCCCTAGAAGTTGATGATAGACTAAATTGCGGAGACCTGGCGACTATCAACATTAATTCCGTCAAATTTACATACACTTTTTAAAGTACTGTGGTGTGAATGTCGCCATCCTGCTCAAAGATTCTAATGGTATCCCCTATCTGTTTCACCTACATGGTTGAAATTAGACTAGTTTTTAATACCGTCATCATTTCTTACGGTATTTGTAGATGAGAAAAATATCCATCAAAAAAAGATCTAGCTTCGCAAGAAATCAAGCATCTCGGATCCAATCTAGGTAACATCGAAACGTACCTTCGGGACCGTGAAGACAGTAATAGATTCTTGTACTTTTTGAAAATGGTATCATAGATGTACACTGCTATGAGTTAGTGGAGAAGGTAGTCCCTGAATTTTTGAAATGGCGAAAGGCCAGGTACTGTCAGCCATATATCCACCTTTTCCTTGAACATATTGCATCCATTGATGTTACCAATGTCTCAGCGGATGTCATAGAAGTGTCATCAGTTATCAAGGCAAAACATAATTAAGCAGTTGAAGTGAATAAACCTCCACCAATCTTTTCTCGGATGAACTATATTCGTCTTTTCCAGATCCAATGAAACGATGATGGTTCAAAAATTGGAGGCAATACTTAACACATAAAATGTCTCAGAAACATCCATGGTTACATTTACAGGCTTTGAAAACTTAGTAACCAAGTCCATAGCCCAGTAAATATATTTCTGGGCTAAGCATAGGTATTCTCCCTATTGTATGAATTTAATTTTAGATGTGAGAGCCTTGTAGATAGTTTCTACATGCGTTGGAAATGGTATGTTTTTCATACTACTTGTCCAGCCCTGGTGATTACTATGGATCATAGCTGCAGTTCCATAGTATCCCCTTTTAAGGATTTCCATGGTATCCATACCCATACGACAGAAGTGAATAGCAATATCTGTCACAGAGATTGAAATGGCGCTTCCACTGCTAGGATCTAATCCATAGGTACCAGGGAATTTTACATATGTTAGAGGTTACCTCTCCACAGTGAAAGATCTTTTTTGTAAGTGTCACTGGTTTGTATCATTCATTTCGTTAACTGTTGTAACGTCTTTCTAGTTTTCTGTTCATCATCACCGTCGTCACAGTCATCACTATCCTCCTCCAAACTCAATTAACGGTACTAAGGATGGAATTGAAGTTCCCTGTACGTGATTGTGTGCAATTTGTACCATCGCATACTTCATCAGCTGTACCTGCTATTTTATGTCTTCTTTACTTAAAATGCCACTGCCCAAATTTCCATAGACATGATCTTGGAGAGTATTTTACTTGGGGTCTGTTCGTACAATACTAGCCTTACAATTTACTGAAACCTCGGCCTACAATTCATGGGTCTATGTGAGATCCTTGAACTATATATTGTGGACACCGTGTGTACAAAAATCATGATGATTTTGTTAAGATCCCCATTAATTCGCCATCAGCTGATTTTTTGTCCAATGAATATTCAAGTTGAACAAAGTTTATTAAATAATCGAATTAATCCTCAGTTTTACCCTGAGGGTGATTTCTTCTTGTTGCTATTGTAGTTTTCGAAGTTGGTCCAGCTGTACCTGATATTATTTTTTGCCTTTTTTGCTGTTGTAGTTGTTGTAGATTTTTCGTTCGGTTCGTCACAATTCCTGATTTCTTCTGTGCATTTTTTCCAAAGCATAAATTCTAATACCGTGTACTTGATCCAGATGTACTTCTTGGTACGAAGTATGCTTCTTAATCATCATCAACAACACTAGTTGTATGTACTCACAGTGTGAAATCAACGATATCACCGGGAGAGGGTAGTCTCGATAATGAAAATCTCTTTGCCACAAAATTTGGTATCATCGTGAAGAATTTTATAATATTCAGATAATAGATACATTCGTATATACTACATGCTATGTAGCACATTTGAAAATAATATAGAATTGATTAAAAGGTTTCAATCCATCAATTTGTCGTCATCAAGAACATAAAATATGTCGTTAAATTAAAGATTAGACGGTAAAGCTAATGCCTTTTTCGGGATAATTTTGTAAGAAATACCGGAATAAAAATTTAAATGAAATCGAATTAATTTATATCATTTTGTATTGTGGGTTTCAACTAGTTGCACCTTCCAAGTTGTAATATTCATCTTTCAAAACTTTGCGTAGGTTACTATCCAAATAAAATATCTTTCCACCATGGTGAAAAATCCCAACCACACGAGTGATGCAAGAAATAGTTTCTATGCCCAAATATGTACAACCAGATGATCTTTTGCAAATTGAACGAATATTAATACCGCACTGACGCTCCAAACTTCAAATATTTACGCCACTTAACTTTTATAAGTTAGAATTCCTGTTTTCTTCTTTTCCAATGACCTTAATGTCAACTATCACCTTGTATCATTCCAGAATGCTACCATGAAATGCTGATAACTAGGACGTATAATTACTATCATTGAAATAACATCTAACTAAAAAGTTTTGACGACAGCTACAGACATATATTGATTCCATCCGTCGTCTCCACTCAAAAAATGTAGATGGTTCAATGTTTATGGTGTCCATTTTATCTTGTGGATTTACAAACACAGCCCGTTGATGTGAATGAACTGATTTTTACCGTTAACTTATCTTCAGATACATCCAAATTGTCACGTATGACACCTCTCACCACACAAATCATGCTTTCATCTCCGAACGACTTCCCTGCATCAGCAATATTGCAGCTCTTGTAACTAAAATCCAAAGCATTTCCAATTTCTTCTTAATCATCCCTATTACTATCATCAATTTCGAATCATTTATTACCACCCTGTTCATCATCATTTTGAGTAGGAAGCTGTTCTTTCGTTGAGGGCAAGTGTGTTTTATCGTCGTCTCAATTATTTAAATCTAATCCCTGTCCGACACAAGCACCCACCATTCAAAAACAAAACGATAAACTTCTTCGTTTAAAATATTCGTTTCCAAGTAGTTGACAGATTTTGCGAACTTGCCTAGTTCACCTATCACACTTTCCGCAAAACAATTGAGATAACTGTTTTTGAAGCTGTCCGCATTCCTCCAAATATTGTGACCTATAAAAAATGGCGTGAGATGACTGGATTAGGGCGAATTCATTATTGGTGTCAAATCCGTATTATTCACAGTAATGAACATGAAACATATGAGTTAGCACCATCACTGATTTAATATCTACCATTTTTGGATCCGAAATTTTTGGATCTCGCTAGTTGGGTCAATGATCATATGTATAATATCCAACATAAATTCACAAATAGAAACGTTTTTCGAACACGGACCAAAATGAACAAACGTGATTGGTAACGCATATTGTAAAGCATATTTGTAAAATGAAACATTATTGACGGTAAGAACTATTCGACCCAATCTGATTGGTAGGCAACACCATTTTTCGTGATTGAACTGTCGGTGTCTGCAATAGCTGTTGAATCAATTAAAAAATCTGCTTCATCATAAACTTGATGCTCTAATCCAAATTTCAAATTGACCATTATCATGTATTGGACGTGGTGACGGTGGATCACAAATTTGAAACGCACAAAAGATCAAACTCAGATTCTCTCTCAGTTTCAAACCATTTAGTTCCAAGATTTGAGAAGATTTTATTGTGTACCACTAATTGATTTGCAACTGTCGATGATGATCTCTTCGGAACAAGGGCCGACTGATCATTAAGTAAAGACAATTCCGCAGAGAATGGTTGACAAAGAGGTTTATGATGCAGATGTTCTTTCTGAGGCGTTTTTCAGAGTTGTACTAGGAATAAAGTTTAGGATAAGAGGAGATATGTTGGAAATTTCGATACAACGATTATTTGAGGTACGGAAAGAAGGAAGAGGGGACAGTGATTTGAACTGTTTGGTAGTAACAGCTGGCAGAGGTTATGGGAAGGATATTGTGATGAGAATTCTGTCTGATCTTGGAGTAGGTAGCATATTTGTACTTCCATATAATTTGCTTCGTTTCCATTCTTTTGTGGGAAATTCATACCTACAACTAAACAGAGAGGAGGAAATTGAAGCATTCGAAAATGAAACTGAAAATGTTCAAACCCAATTAGTAACCGAACGAATAGTCCCTCATTTCACTACTACTACTAATAATTACGGTAACGTCAGTACTCCTGCAAGTAACAGTAGTACAAATTATTACATTGTGAATGATCCTGAGAAATATGGCAAAGGCGAAGCTACGATCAGTAACGATGGAGGATATACGTTTGATAGGAAACACCGTTCGATATAGATTATGATCCAGGGCATGTGAAAATGAAACCTTTCACGATACAAACCGGTTGTGCGTTCTGGTACTAATATTTCTGCACTTGCAGTTAGGGGACATGGAACAGAAAAATTCCCAAAATTTCTTCGGTTTCTATTTGATGTTTCTACAGGTATAGATCAAAAGCTGAATTTCTGGGTTGGAATTCTAATACCAAATATTTCTAAAAAGTTCGTTTTCTACATCATGATTGGTACCAGAACTTCTTCATCAACCATCTCCAATGAAAAATCGTTCCAAACAAAAGTAGATCATTTCATTCGTGAAAAAGTACTATTCTGACTGTTGGTCAGATATCAGCAGGATGGTTTATTCTCCAATGATTTAGAGTAACTGAGACTACTGATGGTTTCATTTGTAATCCAGATACAAATTACAGAACTATTATAGGGTTAGAAATCGGAGGTATAGAAAGGACATCAAAGGAATGGATGAAATGTTTTGTATCATTCTGTTTCTACTCTAAACGAAGAACGGAAATTTTGATGTGTTGTTCTGCAACGCATAATGCAGTCATTTATGTGCTATCAAATTATGGTTTAAAATGTAACTGGTTCGATATTGTAATGATCTGGTAGAACTGGTGAAGACTACTTTAATTTTTCACTTGATGGAACTGCTACATTTGATGTAGATAATAATGCTTTTAATCTATATACACTTCAATTGATAGTCCCACAATCGGATGGAACATTTATGGGAGTTGCAAAAGTAGATGTGAAAATGTCTGTATCTCGTAAAAGCTTGGGTAACATTATATAGCTTACAACAACTGATACAACCTATTTTATAGTTGAAAACTTAATGATTTAATCGATATGTAGCTAAGGAATAACTTGCTCAAAGTTTACAACAAATGGCAATACGGGGGGCAATTTTGGCAGTAACGCATGCATCAAACCGCTCGGATTTTTCAAGGTGCTTGATTTTGTGTACAATGTATTTTAGATACATGCATACATTTATTCGATCCATTGTGTCTTCAAGTGTTCAATATGCACATAGAAATGACACTTTTATACGATTCTTTTTGTCTTAGGATCAGAAGAAATATATTCAATCTCGACTACCCTTTTGTTGAGTTGTAAATCAACATGTACACGACGAATCCCCCTTACCATCTATAAACCTTTTTAAACATGGCAAACAAAGCATTTCCTCGAAGACGAAAGATTGTTTAGATAGAGCAACATAATCAATAAAAATTATACTTTCTTCGACAATCCCATTTAAATTGGGAACAGAAAATAGTAACCCAAACTCTAAAAAATTAGCAGTAAAATCGCCCATAGGGTGTATAATGCGAAAAAATTTCTGAATCGAAGGAGATGTTTCGTTCATTAGATCATAGACAGTTTCTGAATTCTGAGCAGTCAGTAGATGATTTTACATTCCATCTTGCGGGTGAGATTTTATGTTATGCGGGCGGTTTAGTTCTTCGTGGAGAAGCATAAAATTTATGGTCTGAAGAAGAATACTGCGATTCATCGCCAAATGATGTTTCAGCTCTGAACACAAGAGCTGGGGAATGGAAACGTAATCGTATTGAGTTTTGGACAAGGATGACATGGTGAAGCTGCAAAAAGAGGTACCTGGACATGCCCCATGTAAGAAGAAATTTCCATATTGTGCACATTGTGGTGTGTTTCTTCACGGTAAAAGAAGGAAAATGTCTTCCTTTTGTTGTCCAATGTGGCCAGGTTACCTTAGGCGTTAGGACGGGATCAGGTATTGGGCTTGGTTTTTGATCAATTTGGCATTCTTCTAGTTCATTGCAATTACACAAAATTTATTTAATAGATCTTCCAAAAGTAGACACATTGAAGTCATTTCCGTACATGCATGCCACCTTGCTCAAATAGAACATCCTCACATGCAATCGCGAACATCATCTTTTCTATATAAGAAAATTGTGACTCTATGTTAACATTATCAACATTAACGAAATTTTTAAGCATTGAAACCTCGATGATTGACTAATTTTGACTTTGCCATTACTTCTATGCAAAATGATATAAGTCAGAAATTTCAAGTGCGCTTACTCCACTGTGATGCCAATATTTGATTTTTTTGGTAAGTATATTATCGAAGTTACGTTTTCGTTCATTTAATTTTGACTACAATCAACATTAAAATTCAATAATGGGGATATCCCTAGTTCTTGTATTGATCGTTACAGTGATCAATAGCAAAAAAGTGGGATTTCCGAAAATGGCCTTATTGATCACTATAGTCACCATATGAGCGTAAAAGCGGGTCGAATTGCTACAGATTTTTTAAATAAATAATTACAATTCTTATCTTTCAATAACTAATCATTGTAAAGTATGTATGTATGGGTCTCCAGGATGTTCAATCAGCAAAATTGGGAGTGTATGACCGAACATAATGATAAAAATTTAGAATCGTTTATGTTACCATTTTTCATACCATAAAAGATGCAAAATACGCCAAAACCGATATGCAACCATTTCCAAGAAGATAAAAGGTTGTAAAACCTGTTGCAGGGTAATCGCCGATACAGGATTCATTCTCTTGAAAAATGACAGGTCTTTCAAGTCATTGGAAAGTTATTAGAATGAATTAAACAAAGTTCAGTCAACTGGTGAATTTATATTCACAATTTCAAAGGATCTACTGAACTATGCTACTACCTTCCTGAATGAATTGAATGGGATGGAAGATAAATTACAGGGAATTTTGAGGACTGAAAAGATGCATTTGTTTCCATCGTACATGCACGGAAAACAAAGCTTTTCGCCTTTTTCAACAGCTCGGATGGCTTAAACATTCCTTTATCTGTCCATGTACATGAGCCTAAGTAAGGAGGTCTTTTATACTGTGTTCTGTATGGACAGAATAAGTCATCATGGGCAGGTCATAGGTCTTCTTTCCACTGCGATGTCTTCTCGGTACATCTTTGTGCAGGAACTTACCCTGTACTTAGAAAGAGTTGTCTTTCTATGCGGTACTCGAAACATATACTGAAGTTTCGGAATACTGTATAAATTCTTACAGCTTCGGGATCTCCAAATGTTTTTGAAACTTCAGAGAATAACAATTATTCCGACGAGAATGGAGAACCTGTTCCAAGTGATTAAATTCAATTAGTATCAATGATTTAACAGAATCTGAGTCTTACTAGCAAATTTCTCATTGATCTAGAACATTACTCTCGTGTAAAGAGGGCAGAATGGTGGGCGGAGAGCGGAATTGGCGTAAAATTTTGAATAAATAGCATGATTTTTTTATCACTATAGTGACCAATTGGCCTTTTCCGGCATCTCAAAAGACCCCGGAAGCTTTGAATGTCGAACGTTCTGATGACCACCTCAGATTATCGATTTAGAAGAAAATCCGACCAATACTAAATAAACAAACCTCCTGAAATTTATTTTTGTGAAGAAGCAATGAAAATTGAACCCACATCCGGCAACTAGGGTCCTTTACAACATCCTGATCACTGTGATGATCAAAATATTCCAGCACTAGTGATATGAGTTAAATAATTAAAATTTTACAACTTTAAAAGTCAGAAAGTTTAACATATAAAGTACAGAACCCGCTTCAATTTAAAGACCAATATTTTAGCACTTTTTCCTGGTTATACAGCATTGTGTGTTAGGGTTTCGATGGATTGAAGGATGTAATTTGGGAATTGACACGTTTTATGGGATGTGCTGGGAACAGTATGCAAATAAGGGAAAGAAGACATAATAAAAGTACGAATTTTTGGACATTGCACCGAGAAGCGAGACACGTGAAAATTCACTATTTTAAAAAAACTTTGCAAGACAGGTCACATCACGAAACATCTCATGAAGTAACATGTTATCAAAACTATTACATATACATGCCGCCTTGTAACAAAACGTTCCATTCTTGAAGTGAATAAAGTAATAAAGAGAACCGTTGTTCAGATCTTCTATATCGGTATGATTACTTGTCCTAGCGTTTTTAGTGCACCTGTAAAAACATTCGTCGTCTCAGGAGATGACATGCCGACGCCTTTTGCTTTTTCGGTCTTCCCATTCTCCAGTTTGAAGAAGCTGCGATAGTTTAATTTTCAGAATAACTGCATGAATCGATACGCGCACCAGTTCCTCATATAGCAACATGTGACTTCAAATTGACCAATACGTCAACACTATACCCTCACTCCCAGTACACCGAAAAGCACGATGATCTATTGTCCATGCACAAACCGCAATAAAAATTGTTGAAAGAAATGAAAGAAGCGTTGTACAGAGCAGACACTTGTCACTCTCATTTTCTTTCCAGATTATTCTCAATTTACAGGTTCAAGCTTCAAAGAAAGATAAAATCCCTTGTTCAAAAATTAAATAAACTGAAAGGTAAGTAAGTGCCTGCACTGATAAGTCTATGAAAATAATTACCCACACTCT
>JAULBU010036530.1:0-15371 GCA_032358235.1 Odonthalia washingtoniensis | reverse complement strand
AATCCATCCAGTCAGACACAGCCATCATCATCAATAGCACCTGGTCTCATTAATGGTAATGATGGTAGTAATAATGGACTTGGTATGACCGATGGTACATGAAGACCAAGAGTAGAAATAGAAAGTCAACATCATCACAAACACCTATATTCCCGGCTTCAATCCTAATGGATGTGTAGGAACGATATGTAAAGCATGTCCACCTTTCTGTACTACTAAAAATTTCAAACACCGCTGGATCCATGTGTGGATTGTGGTACAGACAACACAGACAACGCTTGAGAAATCCCAATACAAATACGGCACTACCTACTGAATAACGATTTCATACACCGTTGCGAGCTGGGTCAGCATTGCGCTGTCAAACCAATATTTACTGTTGACAAAATTGTATGGTTTCTCTAGTACAAAAGGAAGATAAGAAGACTAGAAAACTTTTAAAATAGATTAAATCTATGAGCAATCAAAACATTGTTGGAGATTCTATATCACTTCATATTACATATTATGTTCTACCCACAAATTAGCCTGCTCTATCGTCTTTATACATTTTATTTCCGCAAAAATGAGCTCCGCTTCATATTGAAAGCAAACAAAAAATTGAAGGTGTTCATCTGTACCTCATTTACGGTACTTTCTGTCAAATTTTAGTATGAAAATGAACAACCATTCTTCACCATTCACATCGACATTATTTATACCTCTCAAAAAACCTCCAGACCTTCATCTAATCCTCAATGGTTCACAACCCGGTAATTCTATTTTATCTAGAGACCAATTTCAACAATCTACTGTCTACTTGACCACTTTCACTCAATGAACACTGAGATCAATATTTGATATTTTTCTATCAATTGTATGGATTGTGGCGCCCACTCACAACACAAACACCGCGTTACAATGCCCAATGAAAATCCAAGACTACCGACCTCTTGTTGGCCGTGGACACCGACCTGGTCCCATGCCAGTTCAATAAAACAACTTAGTTCAATGAAACAAATTTATGATCATTGTAAATCTCTACATGTCGTGAGAAGGTTTTATTATTTCATACTAGACGCTTCATTGTCTTTACATGAGTTAAAATATTGAACACACACATGTTCTAATTTATAATCTTACAAGATGGTATGGTGAACGCAATGATTCCAAAATGCTATTAAAAAGTAAAACTGAAACTGACACAATGACGATAGAATGTTAATAACAAGCATGTTTTAATTTATAGTTATATATCTTTATCAGCACTTCTTAATACAAATCCATTACTCACTATCATCTACAACATAAGTGTAAACTTCTCCCTTCGGTCTGTAAAATATATTTACATGAAAAATGTCTGATGGCTATCCACATTCCCCACCTCCAACATGTTCAATCTGTTTCTTTCTGTCTACTGTGTCAGATATTAAACTCATTTACATATCCGCACGAACAATGTGGAACAGTCCACCAACACTATCTATGATAATGAGTATAAAATGCTTACTTGATAACAGCTTCCACTCTCCTACTTCAGTGCGCTGCCATTCCAGTCTAATTAAGTTTAAACACCTACCAATTCAATCCACACTCACATCATTGCTACTATTCACTTCGTAAAACTGCACGGAAGCATGCTCTTTCTCCGTTAGCACATTCTGCATTTCGGATTTTATCCTGACGAATTTCAGCACCTTTGCATATCATATTTCCAAATGGCCTTCCGGAATATATTCACTTTCGGATGCAGACCTGTATAACATTATGTTGTCCAATCGTGGTACTTTTGAAAGATAGAAATTTTTGTTGCGACTTTTCTTTCCGATACTCTATATGACGGACTTGGTAGATTAATTTCATTGCTTGTTTCCCTCATATCTTTTAGCCCGGAAACGTGGTATCCATACACGTATGCAGATGCAGAAACTGGATTGTAGTATTCATGGAGTCAATAATAGAAGCAGCAATGTATTTCATTTGATCATTAATCATATTTATCAATAAACTTGTGAACTTAACGTAACCTTTATGCTACATTTTTGAAATTGAAATAATTCCCAAGTCGAGTCAAAACATTACCAAAAACATTGAAGCAAAATTCAAATTCAATTTTGAAACTTTGAAAGTTTTTTTTGGAAATACAAATTAGAAATTTCCCAAATATTACAAACATGCTCTCTTCGGTGTTTTTTGGATGATACAAATATATTTTGAGGGATCCAAATACACTACACTCTAAATATTGCGAAATTGTCATGAAGTGGAATTACCAAATACGCTCAAAAGCATATTGGTATTATTGGATTTATTCATTATATATTTCATGGTATCAAACGTTTTTCGAAAAAATTTCGTTTGGGAACGTTCATTGGAATCACCTTGATTTTGAAAGATACGGACGATGTTGTGGTGTTGTTCAGCTCCGTGTTGAATAAGCAGTTTACAACTGTTGGGGAATGGGATGTAGAATGTTGAAATTGATCGTAAAATCCTTGTGGCTGATTTTCGTGGAGAAGAATATATAGAGTGTTAAGTTTTTGTTGAATTGATGAAATTGTACGGGGTAATTTTTAATTTGACGTAATTTGTGTAGATGTTTATTCTGATATGATGATTTTGAAGAAAGTGTTGCTGTAACGGTATGATCACGCTTGTCGGAGGTCGTATTGATCGAGTAGAGGCGCAATCGTCGATGTTGATTGGGGGAGACTAGTAACGAACGTGAAGAAAGTAATGTAACGGTATTAGCACCGCGATGTTATGCCTGGGAAAGGTATTTAATGTTGTGATCTGGTATATGTTGCAGAAAATTAAATATTTAATTTTCTGCACGGCGTCGGGTTGGGCCTGTTTGTACTACTGGAACAGACGAACAAACAGTGTAGACATTTTTCTCCATATGGAGGCCAAACATTTGCAGGAAATTAAACAATTGATTTTCTGTTGTAGAAAATCCGTTATTTAATTTCCTGCAATTTTCGGCTTACATATGACCGAAAACGTTTTGCAGGAAATTAAATATTTAATGTTTTGTAACAAAATATCAAATATTTTAATTCCTGTAATTGTTCTTTTCAGCCTCCTTACAGACAAAAATGTGTCGAAAATATGTTTTCGCTGGACACATATGTTGAAATCTACCACTGGTGAGTACAGGAGACCCGTACACGATACAATTATTGTGTCGTTACCGAATCCTTTAACCTCCTGTAAAACATTTTCCTCCATATGTAGGTCGAAAAATGGCAGAAAAATAAATTATTGATTTTTTACAACAGAAAATGAATTATTTGATTTCCTGTACTTTTTCGGCCTCCATAAGGAGGAAAATATTTATATATTTTAAAATGGAACATGATTATATTTATTTTGGCTACTTAAAGTGGCAGAATCTACTATTGGTGCTGGCAGAAAAAAGTAAGAACTAAACGTAAATAAGTTGGGCCCTACTAATAAATTATTCTTCCCACATTCTAATTATTCAAAGAACGAGACAACGACCCATAATGCTCTGGATGCTAAATTCCACAATTATAGTAAAAACATTCGGCTGCCACACAACGTGTTGCACATACTCGACTGATGTTTGGGCTGGTTACAAAAGACATGCCACGTCATGTAAATCCAATAAGAAGAAGAGATTGCACACTATTCAACATGCAACAATTGGAAACGGTTATTAGCAGCACACTGAAAGATACGATGCCCATTGCGAAGGATGTGACGTGTAAATAGTTCACAGTGATGAGCCCGACTGTGCACGTCCTGGTGATCAACGTCCCTTCGAACCTTCGTAACAGTTCACTGATGTACAAGTAACAGGGAATCATTTGGTAACGATATCAGAAGAAATTGGAGTTGAAGCTGTACGTAAGCTAATCCTGATGCTTTCATCAATTAATTTTAGAGCAGATGTTGATCTTAACCAAATAAATTATTGGAATAAATGCATGTCAATTGTGGACATGACAGTGGATTGGAGTTGAATCGATGACCGTTTTCAAAAAATGGAGGTACCGTACAACACTGCGTCAGAAGACAATAGAAAAGCATTCATATACAAAAATGACGTCAGTAATCTCTTACGTACACAAATAAATGTCGAGAGTTCTACAGATGTGAAATTTAGACGTTATTTCAACGAGGTTGACCGTGACTATATCTCACATTCTTTGCACTCCGAATTATTTACACAGTTATACATGTCCATAAGAAACCATGTAATGACTGATTACAGGTTTTCAACTGCGTGCAATCAAAGTGGAGACACGTCGCCGAAGTCCTTCGTTGGAATGTTACAGATATATACCGATAAAACAGTAACAAATTTGAAGTAACATTCTTTATTTGGTTATCCCATACATGTCACATTTTTTAATATGTCCGTACAATTCAGACGTTCTCTGATATACCATGGATATACTTTACTTGGATTTCTCCCTGTTGGCTTACAAGGATCACAGTCAGAGAAAGTCATAGAGGACTACAGCGGCAATACTGCCACAGACAATGATGAAATTATTGCGATTGACGATCACGTCCCACTGACCTCGTCAGTGCGGGGCAGAAATGAGAAAATGGTTTCGATGCATCACGAAATGACAACGGTTCTTCCTCCGTTAACTGAAAATTCCATGGACTATTTTACGACATCATGCCGTAAAACTTTCCGTGGAATTTATTTTTATTATTTATGATATCATGATGATATTGCAACTAGTAAAAATATAAATATCGTGTATATCATATTCGTATACATGTATTGCAATGTAAATTTGTATAATTCTATATATCATTCCCAAATTCCATCATACCATTGCTATATATAACAATTATATTCATCAGAAAACGCAATAACCATCCAATTTCTCATTCATTTCATGAATTATAAATGGATGAACCATTGACGATTAAATACGGAATGTGAATGAATTAATGTAGTGTACATACATTCAAACATTCCACACATGAATGCAAAAGTCAATGTGACTCACACTGCAAACTACATTTCTCGCAGTATTATATGAAGTATTCATTCAATGTAGCATACACAATGTGTAGTTACGAGCCTAGATTACGTAGACAAAAATATCCTGTGTATGAAGAAAATTTCAATGATACATTCGTGTATTTTTCAACAATGTATGTTGGCCCGGACTATTTCTTCCATTTCTTCACCGCCATTTGTAAGTACGATTTTATGACTCATACATTCAATCATAGAGTATCTGTATGCCAAAGTTAATTCACCATACATTTTATCTTCACATTGTGTAGATTGTTCCTTCAGTTACCATCCGCAACCACGTAAACACTGTAGCTTTCTGTATGTATCCTACACGGACCCCAAAAATTCGCATTGCCTAGTAGATGTCACATCTACCCCAAAAATACACCTTTTGAATGTAGGCATTCAGTTTCGGAACCACAGACGGACTTGATAAACTCATCCATTCTGGACGACATTGTTAAACAACTATTATTTGATGCAGCTGTAGCCAAAACTGATATGCGTTTAGCGGAGTCTATACCTGCATTTGCTAGTACCGGAGCTACTATTGAACCAGATATAGTTACAGATTGTCCTAACGCGTTTCATTTTTCTAGTTGAGAGCAGAATTTCATCTCAAAATCAATAAATTACTCATTTATGTCACGGTGTACAAGAATTAATGCGTGCAACACTTTAAATGTCCATTATACAACTGAAAATGGATCTCTTTTGTTAATTTCACTGAGTATCCACTGTATACACCTTTCTCATGCGACTTCACTGAAATTAAATGTTTCGCAAAATATTTTTTATTCAATGTATGTTCGACTGCAGTACTAATCTTCTATGTATGCAGTATCAATTTTGTATATGCTTCTTGCTGGTAAATTGTCTTGAATGCAGCATCAGCGATTCACAGGTCTGTAATATTTGTACTCGTCCCCACTTCCATCTATCAATAGAAGTAACTAAATATCCCATGTGAACCTCGGACGCGATGGACCCGATTCTGAGCTTCCTTCTTAGCCAATAACTGATGAAAAACTGTAAAGGGGTACATACGGAGGAGCTATATATTATATAATATTTTATGCTTGTAAGGGTACAGTGCTGACAGTAGTAGCTCACACCAAAGTTTTAATAGGATAGATGGAAGTGTTACTGTATTTTCAGCAGTGCTGTAGCTTTGATGGACCCGTAATAACTAGTTTGAACCTACTGTATGCTATGATGAGCTAGGTTGACGTTCGGTGTGAAATAGACTGAGCTGGGATGAATCATAAAACATTCTGATTAATTTAGCCAATAAAATGGCTGCATTTAAAAAAAAGTGATGATGGTCCCCTGTGTTAAGTCATTGCGTCGTGTTCATCATTATGTCCCCTCTTTTTTCCCTCCTTTTCTTTCATTACAATCGCTCATCAGTTGTCATTGCACATTAGTGCAACTGTTAGAATTGCTTATCTTCTTTGTTCTTCGCATGTTCCTGTTTTAAAATCAGTTCAATTTCGTTCAGTCTTCGATTTTTTCAATGCATTGTAAATAGTGTGCATTTCATCACAGGTTTTACAACTAAACTCCGGGGAGTAAGTCCTTTTCCTTTTGACCGTATGTACTGGCCTTCTTAAACTACTCAGCTCCTCTACTTTTCAATCCTAAAGATAACAATATTATGTGAAGGAGGAGCGGCTTCCAACTCAGATCACAATTCAAGTTATTTTTTAACTGTGACTTGAGGAACAATTCAAAACTAAAGATAGGAATTCTAGATACGTAGTGGATACAATTCAAAATATTCTCATATCTGTAACATTCCCGCTGGAAACTAACTCACTTGGCGTGCTTCATACCCAACATCCCTAAGAGACGTAGATGTGATAAATGAGGGTTGATAAGAGAGTATTTTGCTCCAATGGGGGTAAATGTCGTGCGAAAAGAGGACACTTAATAACAGTGTATGAAAAAGAAAAGCATCTTTATGAAAGAAAGGAGAACATATGGTAGAGTAATAAAGGTACGGAACTTATAAAATAGGTAATCTGAAAAATTTAGTACGAAAAGAGAGCAAATAGAACATTTAAGAAGAAAAAGAAGTGCATCCGCGTAACAGGAAAGAGGGTATGTTGAAATATTAATTCATTTATATGACCGCTTTTTGCACTACTTTTCCACATACTATGTCTTGTAGGGCATGGTTAGCTTCGACTTGTGCTTCACCGGCAACAAAAGCTTCGTAAGAACATCAGCCGCCATGTATGTAGTCTGAATGTATCTCAAAATGATTGTTCCATACGTGACATTCTAGAGGAGTAGATTGTTATTAATCCCAATTTCTTTCTTGCTCTCGTTCAGTTTCGAGTTCTGATCTAGAGCCGTGCATCCCTGACTGTTCACGGGAATCTCGGATAGATTCGTTCCGTTTGTCATCCGTGCCTCACACATTAGCTTTCTCAACTATATCACCTCTCGTGTAGAAAAGGATAAAGCTATATATTTTTCCTACAATTTGTACTACCCAGTGGAAGTCTGCTTCTTGCTACTCCATTCGACTGCATCCCCTTCCAGAAGAAACACGTATCCCAATGTTGACTTGCGTTCGTCATTGTCACCGCCATAATCATCATTACTGTACCCAATCAGGCGTCCTGTATCATTGCTATCAGAAATACATAACCTGATACCCAAGTCCACAATTCCAGACAGTCAGCGCAAAACATGACGTACTCCCGTCCAATGCGCCACCCAGGATTGTTCATGTAACGGTAGAGAAACCCAAAGACATATGAATGATCAGAACGGGTCGTATTGGAAAGATAGAGGAGCGAACCAACCAACTCACGGTAAAGTACCCCCAACTCCTCACGCTCGGCATCTGTTGCAGGTGACTGATTCATGTCCAAAAAATTGCCATTCGGTAGCAAGGTTGAGGTAATCTTGCACTTCTCCATCCATAACTGAGGAAGAATTCGTTCGACCACTACCGCACTGTGTATGACAACTGCATCCTCTATGACAACAGCAAGTTACTTCATATAACACACCAAAACACGAAATTTGGTTACATTTTCTTCGACAAGAACTTCATGTCTATTTGAAATTGCAATCGCAATTTCTCGAAAATTATTGATCTTGTTTCCAACCATCAGGATATCATCAACGTACACCAGCAAGCACGTAAAGATACTATTTAACTCGCTTATGAAGAGATTCAGGTCATCGTTGGATTTTTTGAAACCAAGATTGATTAGGCAGATCTCAAGCTTATCATGTCATGCACGTCCCGCTTGCTTCAAACCGTATAATTCCTTATGAAGTCGAAGACAAATCCTAATCTTCTCATTAATCTCAATTCCATGTGGTACCTCGATGTGGATTTTTTCAGCCAACGTGCGGTTCAGAAACACGTTTTTAACGTCTAATTTCATAACACAGTACTTTCGCAGCACAAATCGAAGTTACGTCTACTTTGGCACAAAGAAATGATGTCTCTCCCGAAACGTATATGTCACTTCGATGTATACTCTCTCTGAAGGTGCTGCGGAATTATGAAACACCTCACTATAGTACACCCCACGTGTCTGACTAAACCCCTCTTCTACTAGTCGCGCTCGATGCCTTGTTACGTAAACATCAGAGTCCAGTTTGCGATTGAATACCTATCTAGTCTTGATTGTTTTCTTTCCCAGATGTAAGAATGGAGGTTCGTACATCTTCATCTCCTTGATCATCAGTAACTCTTATTTCATGGCCATCCTCCACCCATCGGACTCATCTTCTTCCATAACATCTGCTACTGTCAATGGGTCTTTCGTCCAACGCATTAGTCATTAAGACACTAACAGGACATCGAAGCGCTCTAGAGGACGTGACACATGCTCTGAAGACCTCTTATTCGGATAGATGGTTATCTAATCGTTGTCGTTCTCATCTCCAAGCCCCCCTGGATTAGAACCTGATCCGCTATCTTTCTCCTCAGAGTCAGGCTGTGAAAGCTCTTGTTCGAAAGTCTCACGTCCAGAATGCACATCTGCATCGTAAATAAGATTACCACCCAGAGCAGCCTCAGATTCTGTTTATAGCTCGTCTAGGTTCACCCGATCACTGTCACCCCTTCATAAATATTAGTAGCCTCATCGACCCGGCCATTATTTCCATTGAGGAGCACATGGAAGTAATTTCTAGGACAAAATCCCAACAAAACTCCAACTGCCGAACGAACCAACAGTTTCCCATTTCGTTTTCCTTTGACAGGTGCACAAAAGCCTTTGTCCCGAAACTTCTAATAAATGACATATAAGGCCTGTCTCCAGTGAACGCCTCAGATTTAATCATCTTGTATTTTTTCCAGATGTCGTAAGCATCGGGTTTCTTATAAAGTTCGCAGCCAGCACAGCTTCGTCCCACATTTCTGTATAACCTTCTACGATCTCCTTCAACATGTCGAGAATACATCTCGTGGTTATCAGACTTGTTTTCTGTACGCGCTCATCTTTTACGTTGCAATCGGGCGAGTACTGTGGTGCCGTCTAGTGCGTGATTACTTCTCTACGAAACCGATCTTGTCAATTCTTTCTGAGAAGCTCCGAGGTATGGCCACAGCGCAGGAGTTTGAGATTGCACCCGGTAATATTCTCCATGCGGTTTAGCATCACGGTGATGGCAGCTCCACATTTAATACCTTGTTTGGGATCTCTCACCATTGAAAGCCCGCTATAATCGTCCAGGAGCAGAATAAAGTACTGCATTCCAGCCATGGAGGGATTATAAATCGGCTCTTGTAAGTCGCAATGCAGCAGATGAAGAACCTTCGTCGCGTTTTTCGATTCATGTGGCCTTGAAGGCCTCGGTTGATGTTTGGACTTACACAGTTCACAAGGTTCGCGAACACAATCCAGCTTACAGTTACGCATCTGGATATCATTCACGAGAAGAATTGTTTTCGAAATGATCTATTGTCTTGAATGTCCAAGCCGAGTATGACAAAGCTCACAATCCTCCTTCATTGAAAATAGTGCCTTGATTTTTGCACTTCGGCTTGCCCGAAGTACAGCCTCGAATAATTCATTGTCTTGATCCTGCAGTCCTAAGAAAAACTCCAGCGACGACTGTACATGTTGTGGAGCGCATATTCCTCTGCCGTCCTGTGCAGAGTGAAACATCACTCTAACTCCATTCGTCCTGAAGCGACTTACTGATGTGAGGTTGAATAATAACTTCAGAACGAACAAAACGTCCGATAGAACAACCTCCTCCTTGACAGCATCAACAAAAGTCGTTGCACTGACACTGCCTTTTCCCAATATGCCCATTTTGGAACCATCACCAATGGGAACAGTGCGTGCAGTCTTCACATTCATCATATTAGAGAAGAATGACTCAATTTTAGACATATGGGCGGTGTTTCGGAGTCAACGTACCATCTCTCCTTAATCTGGACCATGTCCGCGATATGACCAACGAAAAAGAATATGGGGCTATCACAGCCTCCATTACCACCTCATGCTTCCATTGGTTCTTATTACCCTTGTAGCTTGAACTCTTCTCGTTCTTGTAGCATTTAATTTTGATATCCACTGTATTGCGAAAGAAGTAGTTCACTTTTTCACGGTCGCATGTGCGATTCGGGAATGGCTGCTCCTACTTCACTTCAGGAGTGAATTCCGGTATCACAGACTCCGACTCCTAAATAACGAGGAGCCCAATAGACCCTTGGATAAATTTTTCAATAGCCCTTATCACGCCTGAAGTCACTACTAATTCTTCACGAAATCCCGTCAACAGAACTCAATTGCGTTATCCATCTTTCAAAAATTTTCGATCGCAGAGAGTCTGTCCTCCAGTTACGTCATCCGATTGACGTAGTGCATGACACTCTCGGTCGGTCTCATGCGAATTACCTGCTACTGCATCATGTATGCATCCACACTGGCCTTCAATATATCCTTGTACATATCGCTTTGTTTGACCAATATCATTTTGGGCTCCCGGCAAATTAATCACCAGTGAAAGTGAATCGTCTTCAATCGACATCAGAAGAAATTACATCGCTTGGTTCTCCTTCTACATGTTCCCCTGTTCATCAATTTCAACAGCATTAGGCGTCCCGTCGCCGATGAAGCGTCAAAGGCGTCGTCCGCAGAGCATCACCTCCATATTGTTGGACCAGAGGTAGTAGTTTCCCGTATTATGCTTCTGCATCATCACCATCTTCGATAAATTTGAAAAGTCGTGGCCGAAGTCCATAACGAGGTAGACAGAAGAAGGTAAACACAGTATGTTGATGGGTTGAGGGTTTGAGGCAGTATTTAACGCATTATACCTATACCCCTACACATGTTTCACAACTAATCTTCGGGAAGAAGTCCTTTTCCTTTGCACGGCCAGGAACTGGCCTTCTTAAACTACTCAGCCCCTCCTCCTCTTTCCTAAAGTTGAGTATATCATCGTGGAGGAGGAGCGGCTTCCAACCCAGCGCACATTCAAGTTGCTCTTTAATTGTGACTTGAGGAACAATTCAAATCAAAATATAGGACTTCTATATACGTAGTGGATACAATTCAAAATATACTTATATCTGTAACATATTTGTCTTGTGTTCATATGTTCAATTTCAACAACTCTCTAATAACTAAAATATCTAGATATCTTCAAATATATAATTATTTTTAAATAATAATTACTTCTCTCACAATTTTCTATAGTCATATACGTGTGAACTTGTTGTACTCTCTAATAACTAGGGATTGAAATAATTATTACCCTCATAATTTTCAAAATTCTGAAAGTTGAGTTTGAGAGATCTGATAAAGAAATAATGTCGGCAAAAATTATAATGAGGGTGCACCATCCACTGCAATCGGTGTGACAGAGATCCGCCTATTTTTTATATGGATTTGCCATCATAAATTGCTATAAATCCAAAAACACCAACTCTCAAAAACTATGAGTCCTGCCAATTTAGTACTGGCACTCATTCTAGTTCCAGGTGAACATTCTCATCAGTGTGGATATTTCTTGTATTTTAGACAATGTACATTTTGCACTCATATGCCATCTATTCGTTCAAGGTTCATCTCAGAGGGCTATTGGTAGGAATGTGACTCGTGATAGCAACTTCTGGATTATAGTGGTAGCAAGATCTTAATCCCGCCAATTAAAGCCTTCAGAGATTATTCATCCACATGGTTACGTATATTTCTGTACGCTTCCGCTGGGACGCTGTGTCGTTTCCTCTGGAAAAGAGGATGAGCATTAAATTTTAGCGATATTCACAAAATATCCAGGTTGAGCACCGGATTTGCTCAGTTGTTTTCTCCACGCTCCATAAAAGAACCCCAAAATTATAAATTAACAGATTTATTTAACAGAGGGACCAGAATGTGTGGGCCGAAATCTTTCACCACTGTGATATCCGTTCCGAGACTATTACTGAGTGGAATTGAGTAATGTTTACTTGTACAAAAAGAAGACGGTGATTCGAGTGCGCATACTGAATTTTTGTAAAGATATATGTAAAAGTTACTGCGTAATGTGCAAGAATATGTGGGCATAATACCTTCTATATCTGCCCAGGAGAAAATATGTGAGAGAGAATGAAATCAAAAAAATTGTTTCGGTGCACACGTCTGCAGACCATTTTATGTTATAGCCAATCAAGGGGCAGCAACATTTTTTGATTTGAATTCTGATTGGTCCACGTTTTATCATAAAATTTAGATATTTCTATGCTTCCACTTACGCTTCCACTTTGATTACCACACTTTTCTTTAGCCTACATATATTATTTCCTACCCTTTGTGTGTCAATTTTCTGTCATGTCGAAGACAACACAATTACATATTCAACAATAAAGATTTCACAACAACGAAACATATATCTTTTATCATCTCATTCGCGAATATGTCTCACTCGTAACAATCGTTGTCTGCTGGCAGACGCCGAGAGTTTTAAAGTTGCCTAAAGGTAGGACATCGTGCGCGGAACTTTACTTTAATCAAGTAGCATTTTGTAATGTATATTTTATTTAAATGTTTCTTCGTTCATCTGTGCTATTTCTTACTACAACACCACTGTACACTTCATTATCAATCCTTCACCGAAAGGGAGAGTGGAAAATTGAACCAAAGTCGATTGGTTAGACTACTGGTGGAATAATAAAGTAACTTGCTGGAGTGACTACTCAAAACCCGTTTGTGCGACTGTCTAGGAGTACCTGGGTCAAACATACTCTCTTCTGACGCTGCCGAACGCGGACCTTTACATAATCATGTTTCAGATCCAGTGCTGTTGACACGAGTCAACAGGGAGGCGCTGCTGGACGGGGTGTTCTGTCGTTGGTAAATATATTGCCGTACTTCGTCGTATTGGGATTAAATCTTTACTTGCCAACTCTCAAATTTCAGACTTTGGATTAGGCAAGACACAACACACCGGGCGGTACATATCTGATGTATTTATATTAATATTTGAAAATTTATCGGTTTGGTAATACACAACACGCCAAGCGGTACATATCTGACTATTTTAATTTTCGTCCTTTTCGACGCTTTGCGGTTACTTTACGAGTAATGAAGTCCTCAAAATTTCATGACAAACAAGTTGAATCGTTTAAAAATGATTGCACAGATGAAAATTTGAGAAATGATGAGTTATTAGTTCGATATAAAGAGGCTATTACTCCAGATAATATAAGGGTTGTACTTAATGCAGTAAGACGAAAATTTCGGGATCACTTGGAAAATTCTTGCATTCCCTGTGGCCGTGAGTCGGGTGATAGTATTCCATATCGCTTGTTAGGTCTCACCAATCCGGACATTTCGTCAATAATTAATCTGACTAAAAGTGAAAAGTTATATGTACCTTCAAATACTCAGTTCAATACAATTAATTCTGCCAAACGAGATGTTTTAAAAATTTCTCGTCTGAAAAAAGACCAATATTCTGGACCGTATGATGAACCGATAATTTCTCCTGTGAAACATCGCTTTTTACAAGACTTTGATGCTTTTGACGTTCCATATGAACAAATATTATTAATATTACACATAATGTTTCGTGATGAAGCCCTTCGTTATTTACTAGATCAGGTCATTTCAAATTTCCCAAATGTGGATGAAACATTCAACAGGCTACAATCACATTTTATGAAGCCCGTACACAGAGAATCCTACACCACTGAGTGGAATTCTCTTCGCTTTAAGGATATGAAATCGAAACACGATTCAACATTCAACTCAGAAATTCTTGATCTATTATTGCAACAAGGCCCTGACCTGCAAACTATTTTGGATAATGCATATGATTTACCATTGCTTTTACGAGACTGATTATACGTTCTGTCAAAGATGAGGTGTTCTACACTCCTCTTATCACTGTAACAGCCCGTAAAGATCCAAATATGCTACACATAAAACTTCACGAATGTATACAAGAACGTGTTTCTTCTTCAAATACGACTTCATCAAATTCGAAAGAAATTCATTTCGCAGATGAGCATGAAGATGAGGATGATACATAATGTTACATATTTTACAATGACGTCACTTCCCCATTATTCAAAAGAAGAATCATGCAAGGTTCGTCTTCCTTCTCGACTTCCGACAACAGAAATAATCAACCATACCGCTCTTATTTACGAATGAATAATACCTATAATCAGTATACACCATCTCGTTCCTCACATGGCCGTTAACATACCATATCATGGTCTTTTAATCTTTCTTCAATGCCCACAAAGAATTCTACAGACAAATTTGGAAAGGTAATTCGGTCCCCTCTTATGAAAAATTTTTCTTCTATACCAGGGCGGTAAGACAGTCCTACACCCATTTAGCCAAGAGACTGTGCCATAAAAAGGAGAATACAGGTGTGAGATGGCCCACATTTCTGCCCCTTCTACTGTGGTCCCTCTGTTAAAAGTAACATAGGTTAAGTTGTTTGAACATTAAATATAACCATTTTTCATAAATATATTCAAACGGCGAAGGTGTTTTAAAAAAAAATTATGGAAAAATTAATTCTGGTTCCCTCCCCTATGGATTTTATAAATAACTAAATGATATATTTATGACCTAAAAGGTTGCATCAGTAGTTACCAACAGGTTCATGAAATAGCGAGATTTTTGGTAAAGACTGTGACGCATTAAAAACGTGTACAGTACTGGCAAGGTCAAAAATTATTTTCAAATTTAAACATACTATTCTGTACTACAGAATAATATTCTTAGTAAGAGTGGCGAGATATACAAACATTCAATCATTTATAGAAGACAGTAGGTGACTTGACAATGACTTAATACGACCCGAATTCTTCCTGTCTGTCTGGAACTTCTGAGGCACAGAACGAATGTTATTTGCCTTTACCTGTCATGTATGCGTCGTATGAGATTGTATATAT
>JAULBU010036519.1:0-15371 GCA_032358235.1 Odonthalia washingtoniensis | reverse complement strand
AAGGCTCTGCAATCAGAAGTTATGAAACTTGATTGTAAGAATGTTGAAGTAAAAGGAATGGTGCAGAGTTTAGAAGTCCTGAATCAAGAATATCTTAAAAGGTTGGGGATAACAACAAGAGTTGTGGAAAGTATGTGGAGAGGATGATAAGGCAAGTTCCAACGAAATATTTGGGAATTGGTCTGACAGTAGACCTGAGAATGAAAAAGTGGGGAATCAAGGAAACGTGTGAATTTCACCCATATGATGAGCGAAATAACAGAAACTGGGCGAACAGAGCAGACATTGTAATGGAGAATGGAATAAAATGGTCGGATGGTTCAATGATTGTACTAACACCAATGAACTTTCTCTGAAGTGGAAAGAACATCGTCTGTATCTGTCATGTTCAAATTACAACAAAAGCACCACGATTTTTTGACCTCAAAAAGTCCCATATATACCACCGGGTTTTTAGATAATCACTTTCGGAAATCTTTGGGATAATACTGCCCATAGTAGCAACATCAATTTCCAAATATTCAAATGACAGTCGAAAAAATTGAAAACACTTTCACTGGTGTGTCGCCAAAGTCATTTTGGAAATCTCAAACAAGTTTCAAAATATTTTTGCGGTGACTTCGATGTTGTATTTTGATGTTTTGTCAAAACAAATTTCAAAATTTCAAAACACAGTCAAAATAAATTTGTAATCATTTGGGGGAAAATAGAATTATATATCTGTATATATATATATTCCTTTTTCTGTTTTGGTGGAATGTGGATATGTTTTGCAAAAATCATTTGAAAATTTCAAGATATTGTCAAAAATATTTTGATTTCGTTTCGGGTGGTATGGCATGACATTTTCCAGGACATATTTTAAGTTTCCAAATAATGTCGAAAATTATTTGATTTTGTTTTGGTGGAATGTGGATATGTTTTCCAAAAATCATTTGAAAGAGTCAAATTATTGTGAAGAAAGCGTGAAACTTTATTGGAAGAATTTTCGGACAATAGCGAGATTACATGTACAAAATATTATTACTTATTTCACAATACTGCACGAAGTTGTTTGGAAATATTCTGCATATCCGCATACTATATATCATATGCATTAATAGTGTTTCACATATGGCAGGGGGCGTGTCACATATATCACGGTGACACTAGTATGGCATGCCACATATATCGCATTGGCCAGTAAATGAAAACTAATTTGGATTTAGTTACCACTATTGTTTTGATTGCGGGTGATGTGATAGAGTTGGTGGAATAATTTTCGATTTCATGTTGAGGAAAACTGTTGTGATAATATTGGATTTGCATCAAAGTTCAGTGGTGACAGTGTGCACTTGATTAGAGCCGTATACCGAACTGGTATCAGTTTTGAACACATGGTTCAATCGCACAAAATCGAGAGTTGGTACATTTGGTCGTGCGTAACTCTCCAACGGTGTGGATGATACCATACGTGGAAGTTTTGGCGGCTCCGTCGCGTGATATCCCTATTTGTTTCACAATTTGTCGTCTGCATCAACACATGCCAAGAAAATGGTAACGTTCATTATAACAATAATGATCATTATTAAGGTATGTAACGGCGATGAATGGTCTGGAATTGGAGATCCATGTAGGGAAGGAGGAAAATTTACTACAATGATGCGTGTTTTTTGAAACGTTGATCGAGGGTGATGGATGTCGATCATTTGTCACATCTGGTAAATTTGCCACTATAATATAAATTAATAGATAATAATAATGAACATGTATGGGATGAAATGATTATGAAATTGGGTTGCATTGAATGGCTAATCATTGTATATATTAGTTTATTTTTAAAATTACCACCTATGATTGAAATGGGTAATATTATCAATGAACTATTTCACTCTGGTTGTGTTAATATTTATTCAAGCAATAATAATAGCCATGTTATGTCTACTTTAATTAAAATGGCTGGTTTGGATGATGATTCATGGACTTCTTCTGTACTACTTCCCAAGCAAAGAGAATTTATTATCACACAACAAAGCGATGATAATAATAATGACAAGTTGGATCGGATGTATGCACAATGGGGTAGTGATCAATTTCGGGTAGGTTTTCGTGTGGGCGTGGATTACGGATAATTTATTTTTAACATGTATCCAATTTACAAACAGGGCATAAACTTTTCTTTTCTAACCAACCATCGACACACTTGATCAAATTAAGGAAAAAGAAGAACTATTAGAAAATTGTCATGTGCGGTGTGTGCGCAGGAATGTATTGCGAAATTAAGTTTGAAGAAGAACACTTACCTCTGTGTGAAAAACATGTTTGCAAATCAATTGACGTACGACATCGCCATCTTCATAAGGAGCTAAACAAATAGCACATTTTTCATCGATTGAATCAACTTCAACGCCATCTGTACAAATAGTAAATTGTGGCAATTTGTTAATCGTCGAACGATGTGCACCACATGGGACAAATAAACTTAATAACATATCAAATATTAACGCCAATGGACCCGTTGGTTCATGACACCTCCTCGGTAAGATTGATTTTAATATTTTCGTTATATATTCTTTTATTGTTGTTGTCACAGTTGTTGATGCTATTTGTTGTTGCTGATGTGTTGTTACATCTATGTTATCATCTTCATTGTGAGGTGTTGCTGTTGTTGTTGTTACATCATTATTCAGTTTCGCAGCAGCTTTGGCATGGAATGGTAGACAGTCTTTCAGTAAAGACAGTACTGTTGACATGGATGGTTATTATGTTCTCTTTTTCTTTTTTTTTATTTTTATTTTTATTTTTATTTTTGTAGTGTTCTTTCTTCTTCTTTTCTGAATTGTTCGAGAGGATCTGGAAGATATACCGTTCAAGTAGCAGAAGTAAAGAAGGTGGCGACGGGAGAACGGGAGAACGCGAGTTAAAAGAGTTGTATTGAAACATAATTTCATTCGACATTGTTTATTCCATTTGAACGTTCTGAAACAGAGACCAACTGAATTTCAATTTTAATTATTCTTATTTTCTCTCTCTTTCTCTCCCTCTCCCTCCCCTCTCTCTCTCTGCGCAAACGCAAATTAACAAATAACAAACAAATTCTCTGCTACTTTCTTTATTAAACATATTCCTTCTTTTTTTTTATGATGGTTTTTTTGATGGTGGCATCAACTACTAATTAACAACGGTTCAGTGATAGAAAAGTTGCATTTTTATTTCAATCTATGGACACGCGGCTGCTCGAATGATATTTTAACTTTGTGAAGAAATGTTTTTTTATTTTAAAAATGGGGAAGTATTTAAAAATACTAATTTCTAATAAAAATTATTAGAAAATGATGAATAAATCACATTGTTGTCGTCAGTTGTCATCAATACAATAAAATAATAACGCTATCCCAGTTCTCTGCATATCACCCATTACTTGGGGAGAGTTTGGCCATTTTGATTGGTCTTGTGACACTATATGCTGAACGTTCACATAAAAATGCATTGTCATCAAAACGTTTGAATTCAAATTTCACACTCGCAACCTATAAACAAACTCCTCCATTCATTCATTACCAAATTCTCATAATGTAATGCAATGTAATACAATCAACATACATGTACACGTGTCCCCATATACACTGTCTGACCGTCACTATCCTTAACACAACAAACGTCATCAACACCAACACATAGTAATAATAATAGTATCAAGATACGCATTAAACACCTAAAAATAAACCATGTACTTCTGGAGATGACCTGAACTGAAGGAAACGACATAAATCATACGACTTCGTTTCACAAACGTACCAGAGTGCTTTGCCAATTTATTTTGTGAACCGCTTTAACACATGTTTATAACAGTGTCGGTAAAGAAAAACATCTCAATAATCTATCTCCATTACGTCTTGAATTTGAGTAATCTGCGTTACATACGGTATCTTTGGAATGATAAAATTATTTCATGTTACCTTCTGTCGTATACCTCACCGTTAATCCGTCACGAAAATAGATACAAATCAATGTAATAAAAAACTCACTACAACGCTGATCATTCCGAAAATTTCAATAAAATTCGCACATCACAACAGCTTGCTTTACAATCATTCTCGGGTACACCACAAATCTGTTTTGCAAATATTCAGATTACACCATTCAACTTCCGACAACTACCAATAGAAGCTTTAATCCTCGAAGCCATTGGCGGGTTATCACTCGATTTAAGAGAAACATTCATTTGTACAATACACAAATGTCTGAATACATTAGCTTTTCAAGCTGTATGTTCAACTGCGAATCGAGCATAGTAAAATTATCGATGGTATTATAAGGGCTTTAAAAAATCCAAAAAAAGGATCCACTGAGAAACGAGTTTTAAGGGATGTGATATACCCCACATGCCGGCATGTCACGTCATTGAGATGGAATATAATATGTGGAGATATTAGAAATTGAAGGAATGGCAGCGGACGAAAAGAGAGATGAGGAAAAAAATGAAACTGTAAGTGTCGACATATCTCCTCAACATGGTAATCGATACCAACCAACTGTTGAAAGAATTATAGCTGCGATTAAATTCGAAATAAATCTGTGGTTATTGATGTTATAGATGGTGATAAAGGTATTTCGAAGAAACCGTCCTCAAAAAAATTAAAATTCGCAGTCGTGTATCACGCACTAGAAAGAAATTCCGGGATGATTGGATGTAAGTAATTAAAACTGGACACATCTCCTGGAAACCGAAATTGCTAAAAAACTTCTCAGATCAAATAATTCAGGGAGCTGTGAAATGCATCTTCCCTACATATACTATATACGTTAGTAATGATCAGCTGTTGTCTTGGGGAACTCGCCCATTACAAGTAATGGAAAATATGTGAGTCTACCATGGATTTTTCGAAAATTGTCTGCAGAAAGTATTTGGAGGAAGTATAATATAGAAATGGGGGTAAGGCCGGATAGAAAACGTATTGAGCGAATAGTTTTAATGTATGTTGTATCATATTTAGCGAAGGGAGAAGTAAGAAAGGAAGCAGCATGTATTGACTACGTGATTTCTACTCTATTATACACACATTTAAATATAATACGAAAAATTGTGGACACATGTGACCGCAATGGTAATGAAATGAATGGAAAAAATTTGAAAATTGATGCTGCCAATGATATATTCAATTTAAGTTTAATTACTCACATTGGTGGAGGTGAAAACGGATACACAATTCATGATCAAACAATTTCACTTTTATCTGGAAATGATATTGTAGAGAAGAATGTAAAATGACAGTACTGTCAGGCATGTTTTGTAGATATTGATAAAGTGCTTGATTATGTACATGAATTAAAACAATAAGATAACACAAGCGGCGGAATAATTGAAAAAGAAAATAAAATTATAGATGGATCACTGCCATCGAACAAAATCAGAGAATCGATGAAATTTTGAATGAGGTGAATAGTGTACCTCACGGGACAGATGCTGTTATTTATTGCAACTAAAAGGTGAAACTAGAGCCAATAAGGCAGCAAGAAAGTACGTAGTAAGTTTTTGGAAAGCATCGAATGCCGTGGAACGGTTCAGAAATTTTACACAGGGAGACAGACAATGACAAATCAAATAATAATTTATTTCCAGAAACGGTGGTTGTAAAACGAGAAAACGGGCTAATTGTAATTATTGAGGGAATGGTGAGAATTATTCAGAGTACGGGGATGATGAGGGACATCAAGGGGGATACAGACGAAGGATATGCTGTAAATGTTTTTCGTAGATCATATCGTTCAAAATGATACTACACAAGACAATATTGGTACACTGTATATAGTTGAGGCACTGATGTTTCGGTTGAGGAAGGAGTTGCCATTAATAGACAAAATTTGGTTTGTAACAGACAACGACCAATGTTAACAAAACGATTCTTTCCGCCATTCCTTGCAGTATTATGTCAGAAGCATAATTATAAATTAATGGGAATTATGCACCCAGATTCGAAAGGAAGAAAGAATATGGTGGACAGTCATTTTGCTGCTGAAAAACTGCATGTGGAACGTTTTGTGACTGAGCCTAGGTTAGATGAAATTGTATCTGAGGACATTTTTGATGCCTTGTTCTATGAAGAAGGAGTGAAGAAAACAGGTGTTGACTTTATTAGTATAAACAGGGAGAATAATTAATTAAAGAAATGAAAAGCTGCGCTTACCACAGGACGGGGAAAGAAGCTGGTGGATATTGGAAGAACTGGGGAATTTCAGTTTGAGAGTAATGACAATCTTTGTTTTGATGTAAAAGCTTTCAAATACTCTCGGGGTACGTATGATAACTTCTAGATGGGTCGCTATTATGCAGTAATAACATCAGTCTGTACTTTAGAAGAAATTTAAGAGATGGTACTACAAAAATAGATCGCCTAAATAGGTATCGACAGGAATCTGAGGATGTCACCAGCGAAGAAGATATTGTAGTAGGCACGCAATGAAATGAAATCATAGCTAATACTCAGTCAATCAACTATTTCTTAAATGTCAAGAACGATATGGAATAAAGTTATAATACGACCTTTATTCTGTGGTAAAGAAACATATGTTCTCGCAAGACGTATATTGCAGATATAAAAGATACCGCAGAGGTTCAGCGGAGGTTGAGGCGGATGAAGAGAAAAAATTGGCATATTTTTAATTGTCGTCCCCCAGATTAGATTTAAAATTTTCAAAAATGAAATTGCATTATGTTACAATTTTTTTGGATATTTTTTGAATTGATTTGTGCATTTTTAATCCTTAGGTTCGTTTTACAAGGTTATTTATTTCAAGTTGGTTTTGTCATTTCCGAAACCAATTTGATATTTGATAATTCCCAAAAACCACGCAATGGTGTTTTGAATAATATTTGAGATGTTTTATGTGGACTTCTGTGGGACGGGATCCAAATAAGAAGAAGTACATAAAATCGGGAAATTAAGTGGTGGAATTTCTTCCAGTTTCATTTCAAGTTTACAATACAGATGAAAATAATGTGACTGCTTCCAGTCCCATTACAATTTAGCTGACGAAAAAACAGGGCGCGTGGGTATGCTTCATGCTCTTCAAAAAAGTATTGAAGCAGTTTTTGGACAACTGTACGATTCATCTTTGAAGGGAATCGCGATAAGAACTATTGAAAAAAAGAACTTTTGTTTTCATTTACTTCCTTCTTCGTATATAGCAGACGTTACTGAGGCTGAAGATTTGCTAAGTGTTAAACGTAATACAAGTAAGCAATCACCGTGTCATCGATGTGTTGTACGAAAGGAAAATTTACCGTTTTGTACACACACGTATTCAAGGCGTGTATGTACAGAACGGTAAATTTTCCTGTTTTGTCGGGTGTTACCTCCAAGTTGGAGAGAACACCCGAGAAAACGAGACACTTACTGCCTTAAATTAGAAGTAATGAAAATAGCAACGACAAATTTAAAGAGGTTAAATCATTGTAAATGTTTTCAATCCCGCCCTTCGTTTCAAATTTTTCTTTGGTTGGTATTCACGAATCTGTAGACAATTATGCCATTTTAAGGTTTGAACCTCAACATAATTTCCCAATAGGTATATCTATAATCTTGAAGGAATGTTCATCGAAGCTGATGAAAGATAAGGGAAGTGGAAGTACGGCGATGCTTACAGCATCTAGGGAGGGCCGCCAATACAATTTAATTCGAAAATCTTTTCTACTTTTACTTAACAATTTGCTACAGGAGGTAGAAGTATCCTCCCCCAGTTACGGCCTCCAAGTTTAATTTTTCTTTCTTTTTTACAGATGAAAGACTAAGTGGTCTTTTTTATGGACAAGGGGCTTATTAAAGCGATGGAAGCTGCTGAAATATAGACTGTTGATATGATATCACCATTTATAGGTCCTTTGATTGATAAATGCTGTGGAGAGTTCGATAGAGCTCCAGTTACAACTGTATTTACAAACTACGTCGACCTTGTTGATATTGTGTATAGAAGAGACCAAGTTCCGAACTGGAGTGAAGCGGAGATGAGGGATCCATCTGATCTGATAGAACGTCTCAAGAAAATTGGGCGTGATATATTTGAGAAATACTAAGCATCACGTACGGGAACTGCGAAGTGGCATCTCAGAGATCATTTAGTTGTTGATGTTGATTGAAATGGTGGTATTGTGTATAAAGACAGTCATTCGTATGAATCACCACACAAAAAGTTTAAAGAAGATTATAAATCAACTTCAAAACGAACAACTACAAAAATAACCGAAACGGTAGAGAAACGGAAGCAAAGGATGCTGGGGAACGGTCATGTAACATCGCAACCTTTGAAAGTGAGCAGGGGAATGTAACTGTAAGTCGAATACAGACAGTCCTGGAACAAGCAGGTTTCCTAATGAAAAGTGGTGTTTGTTTAACATTGATGGAGCTGAGTTCAGCTGTAACAAAGACATGCAATCGTAAACGGGGTATATATCATGATATTTTCGAAAGCCATAAGTTGTATTATCTATTTTGTGTTTTAGGCGAAGACGGTTTGAAAAATCAGTGATAAATCAAATTAAGGATCAAATGAAAGATATGGGTTCTTTATTGAGTGACTCCATGAAAAATTTAATCCAATTTCTTGCATCTGCACTGCCGAGGCAGGAAACTGGATTACCTTAAACGTATGGCATAAGTTTCTGGATACCAAGTTACCGCGCAAAACCTTTGATTGCATCAAGAAATGATATTTATATACCGACGTCATCATATAGAATCTCAGAAATATCAGCCGCAAAAAATTTCTATCTTTCGAAAGAACCACGATGGGATAATATAATTGCAAAAGGGTGTGTATCAGAAGGTGAAGATGTCCCAGAAGGGCATATGTTACAATGATTTGGAAAAGTGATGACATTCATCAGCATAATATCAGAAATGGATGACAGATTAGTGTGTTCTGAGCACAGTAGAGGACATTGCAAGCAATGTCCACGGAAAATGGAGCAAGGGCATGCTTTTGTTCAGTTCTACGAAGTCTTTAGTAGGGATGATGTGGGAGTTGATGGAATTGATAGTTATTTAAACTGAGTTCATTTGAAATAGCAGCGGACGGGAAGGGAAGAGGGGAAGATGTTGTCCAGTAAGCAGTTTGGACTTATTCCAATAGATAGTGTTGAGGTGTTAGTCCACATTGTCAGTGTGGATACCGTAATGTGTTTTATCTCTACCACGGTTACCACAAAGAAACATATTGAACAAGTTGGGGGAGGTGAAAGTGGATGGCCATCTGATATAGTTTTTGTGAATAGATTTTACAAACCGATGGGAGAAGTTTACAGTTATAGTGGAGATGATAATTACTAAATGGTATATAATAATATATTGTGATGGTGATGGAAAAATTGAAAGCTTACAGTTCAATTATGAGCAAGGGATTTATAATAGTAAATGGTGATGATGATGGAAAAATTAAAAGCTTGTAGTTAAATTATGAGTAAGGATTTATAATAAAAAATGGCTTTGGTGATGTAAATGTTGAAAACTTATAGTTAATTTTTTTATAGTACTGTTAATAGCAGTTTCAGTTTTACGTTGTAATAGGATTTTAGAAAATTCAGTTCTTGCTGACTGAGTGTGTTTCATGAACCATTTGGGTAAATTTAAAATTAAAACATGTTCGGGTTTAAGATTGTAATGTCACTATGTCAAAACTGTAAAGCGTGATACTGATTTAGTACGGTAAATACTACCAGCGAGTAAATTTAAATTTTGCATGAACTGAAGAAAAAAGTACCTGGTTCGAAGTGGACCTCTAGGGTCCAAAAATCCTTGACAGAATTCTTTATATCAAACATGTATACTATACATAGTACGAAAACATAAGAAATAGAAATTAGGAAATGTGGATGGAAACGGCAAAAAGAATTACTTGAAATTTTCTGAAAACCATGCCGTCCCTTTTTCAAATTGGGAATGGCCCACGATCTAGATTGAATATTTAGTAACAGGCACTACAATTTATTAGTTCGTACCAAAAAAGTAAGATGAAAAAATAATTTGAGATCTGAATTTGCCGCTCTTTTTGTCGGTACATTTTGAAGGGTAATTTTTTTTCATATACAGGGTGTTGATAAAAAATAGCCGATTTGAGAGGCTTTACAAATCATTAATTTTGACATTTGCCAGCAAATATTGTTTTAAGAATATTGAGACACGTCTTAAGTTTTTCTGCGTGTAATTTGCCGACGAATTTCTGTCTTGGAACAGATTTTATTTAGGTTTTTTCGACACGTCATAGTTATTAGTATTTTAAGGGATGATGAATGGGTGTAATTGCATCATATCTCATTCTGTCTTTTTCCAATTTGTCTCAAACATTTTGAATATGTTCAAAAGAGACTAAAGAGCAATTCAGATTGAAAAAAGTTGAGAAAAGTAAAACAACTCCAAGAAGACATTAACAAACTCAACAAATTGGCGTCACATGGATTTACAGACTCAGAGAAAGCGTAGTGCGTACTTTAGACTGCAGAAGGGCATGGATGCACAGCTATTCAACGGAAGTTTCGAACGAGGTACCAAAAGGAAGCACCAGCTCGCTCTAGCATTAGGCGATGGTACGAAGAATACCAAACTAGAGGAAGTCATTCTCACATGGGTGGAAACGGTCGCCCACAGATTAGTGATGAGAACAAAGATAGAATAAGAACGATGTTCAATGAAAACACCAACTTGTCTTTGAGAAATGCGGCTGCTCAAATAGGACTGCATCATACGACAATATGGCATTTTCTGAGAAGAGATTTGAGGCTCTTCCCGTACAAACTACAAATGCATCAACAAATCACTGTTCAAGACAAACCTAATAGGATTCATTTTGCGCAATATTGTCGAAATGGGTTAAGAAATGATTCAGAATTTCTCGAACGCATCGTTTTTTTGATGAGTACAAGATTTCACGTTCCGGATTTGTGAACAAACAAAACTGTCGGATATGGGGTTCGGAGAGCCCGGGGAAAAGTATACCAAGCGCCGCAGAACTCTCCCTCCATTATAGTTTGATGCGCCCTGTCACAAAACGAAGTAATTGGACGTTACTTCTTCGAAAACGAAAACGTGATAGGAGAGAGTTATAAAAAGATGCTTCGCTACTATGCATTTCTAAGACTTCGAGATTATCCAGAAGACATGATTTTTCAACAGGATGGTGCTCCTTCTCATTATGCCGTTATAGTGCGTCAGTATTTAGATCGAAAGCTCCCAAACCGTTGGATGGGGAGAGGCGGTCCGATTTCGTGTCCTCCTCGCTGACCAGATTTGACGCCTTGCGACTACTTTTTATGAGGATATCTGAAAGATATTGTGTACCGTAAACACCCTAGCACAATGCAAGAACTAAAGCATAAAATTACGCAGGCTGTTCGAACTATCGACTAAGATACTTTGAAAAAGGTCTACAAAAATATGGAAAATCGTTTATGCTTTGTATTGAGAGAAGAAGGTGGTCATTTCTAACATCTACTAAACTAAAAATACTTATGGCTATTGTCAGGAATATGCACCATTGTATCACCTGAAATGAAGTATTATTGCCCTGATAATAGCTTGCAACTTTTGGCTATTTTTCATCAACACCCTGTATATATATTTAATTTGCGAGGAATTTGCGGAATCTCGTTTCAATCCATGCACACATGACACTGATGTGGCGATGAACACACTTCGCTACATTTAGAGAGTCATATTTATTACCAATGTTTACCCGTACTTATTCAGAGCACTGAGCATACATCAAATATCAAATATCAAATATCAAATATCAGAACAGTATAAAAGATATTTTCGGGTCCCATCCGAACATTTCCACAGGGAATTGAACCACTCCCAGTTAACTGTCCAGTGGATATTTGATCTCTTGCAGTAGTAAAAATGAGTCACACCAGTACATGGTAACGCACAGTACTCTGGTAACCTACAGTAGTGTCAATTGTTGGATCCTATTAGGATCCAACAATTGACACTACTGTAGGCACGTAGTATGTCTGTCTGTAAATTTCAAAGTTGGCCACTCAAAAAATTTGCGGGACGTTTCGTATTGAAAATTTGTTGAGTGGCTAACTTTGTATGAAACATAAAACAATTCAAATGTTGAAAGGTGGTTTGAAATGGCAGAGGCAGATTACGTCGATAATCTGCACTTTCCAGTAAGCATTTTGGTCCATTATGTACATGCCTGAAATGGTTACGGATAAGTGTTAAAGAAAGGAAAAATGTCGATATGGTGATACAAGGGTTTATTTGTGTAAATAAATATGAAGAGAAACTATCGTCGTAAAACGTGTATCAGGGTCGTGTCCGAAGTGCCATTGTGTTCTTTAGAACACAATAGCAACTTTGTGAGAATTGCCAATGTGTTCTACAAAACAGTGGCAACTTGAGAATTGCTACTTTGTCCTTCCAGACGCAATGGCAATCAATTATTTAGGCGATTTTTTTTTATTTTAGAAGAAAAAATATTAATGTTTAATTTATTAATATTTTTACTTTCAAGTCTCATTTAGAGAATATACATACTTTTTTTTCTCAGTATAAAGAAACAATAAAAGTAGAGCTTGTGAAAAGTTTCCTCCAAGCAAGTGTAATAAATTACCCAGACCCACAGCGCATACCGACATTCACGAATAAGCGTGGTGTAGATTTTTTCGGCCATCATCGTCTGAATTTATCACAACATTCTGTTGCCCCTTCGGATAAGGAAAAGAACTTACTTCCCCTTCTTCTCCAGATCACCTCACACGCAAAAAAAGATCGTACAATGACCAAGATATCCCCCATCCTGTGCCGTCTCAACAAACCATTAAATCAAATCAAAACAAACCATGAACCACGTCTCTAAGTTCGATCCCCGAAAAAAACCGAAAATTTTTGTTTTTCGGTTCCCGAAAACCCCCGAAAATGAACATCCAATGTTGGCCATTTTTAGGCACTGTTTTCCAGAGGACCAGGAAAAAGTTGGCAACCAAAAACTATATATATAACATTTATCGCGGCGGTCAATACTCGTTATCGGAAATCATACACGAGGCTTCGGTCCGTAGTACCAAACGTAGTAGTCATCTAAATCAAAAACCTTCACGTTCAGCTCTTTCTTGGCTTCACTTTCTGCCTAATTCCGAAACAGTACGTCTGCACAGTCTTTTCCTTCTAATGGGAGCGGAGAGCAGTTTTCGCTACAAATTTCTTCATATTCAGCTTTTCTCCACCAAGGTTATCTCGCGATCTACATGGAAGTGTTTTATACAACTTTCTGTATAATTCTACTATCTCTTCCTTTCTCTTCTTCTCGAATTGTTGATTGCCTACCTTTGGTGTGGATACTACGACTGTTGGATATCCGACGGAGGATAATAATACCTTCTTTCTAAGTTTCTTCTTCAATTTGATGGCTTGTCGACACACAATTCAAATCTACTAACAATACTAGAGTTCTGAGAAGTGCACTGGAAGACACTTCGTTCTAGATCCAGGGATGGAAATTTATCCCAACTATTACGAAGAACATGAACAGCACTCTGACCAACAAAATTCTGTATAGTTTTTGGTGTTGATGTATAGAGCGTTCCTCTTGTTGACTCATCTATTGGGCAAATTGGAAAGAAGAGAGCCTTTACATGGTGTCATCCTTCCCCTCCAATCTCTATTGCCGATAATGGACATCCAGTTTCATGTAAATCCATATCATCTCAGAGAAAAGTTTGTTGAAAGACTTTCAATTCCATACATTTTCCTCTCCAGTCTCTTTGCGTTCCTTCTTGAAATACAAAATTTGGGCCTCCATCGAGTTTAGAGAATATCTCCTCACCACATGATTCACAAACTTCATTGCTGAACTGCTGCGCGTATTTTGACATCTTGTCGACAAGTGTTTTTACATGTTGTTGTACACCTGCTGGTATCTCTTTATCTCCCATCTATTTGCTTATCATATTCCGGAATCCCTTCACATTCTGCAGTCCCTTCGACCTTGACGCTGTTGTGGAAGATGATCTTGAAGTTGACTCGGAAATTAAATTATATACACACTTCATCTCAACATGAGTACGCTTCAGGTCCTTCGACAAATGTTCTTATTTCTCCTTCCAAAGACGTAACGACGCACACAATTCTTGACTGATCCGCTTAGACGACTCAAATTCGTCCTTCGGTTCATTGTACGATTAGGCACTGATAGTTACAGTCATATGGGCATTCTGTTTTGGCCGAGTTTCTCCACACCTCACATTACCAATAGTTTTTGATTCTCTTCTTTCTAGAAGATTTATCTGCCAAGAAACAACATTGTTTCCTCTTACCTCCTTCAATTCATTAGCTATGTCTCCTTGTACATCACAGTAGTGTGAAGGAGAAAAGTCAGCACCACCTCTATTACCAACAACAGCTTCATAACCATCATTTGTACCACCTGCATGGACTCGGCGATTATCTTCCTCACCGACAAGAATACGATTCGAGCTTCTATTTAATCGACCAGGAAATGCTTCTTTGACAATTTCTCTCCAAATATTATCAGCACCATCGGGATTAGAATTACTATTTCGAACGCTTTCACGTACTGCTATACGACGACGTCTTTTCCGTTGGCCTGTCTTTAACCTAACAACTTCACCATCATCACTTCTACGAACAACGACATTTTCAGCAGATGATGCTATTTTATCTTCATCACATACTTCAACTCTTGTGTACCTATTTACAACACCAGTAGAACTCCTTCTCCTTGTTGTTCGACTATTGATGGTTCCTTCCACCGCCAATGATTTACCATCTCCAACGTTCCCTTCCATAGCATTAAATCCAACACTAATCCTCCTTTATTCCTGACATTCCATGTTGTTCTCCTACTCAATTGTTTCGTCCTGTCTACCACGATTTCCACACACATAAGGATTATTTCTTCGTAGTCCCCGCCGGGGCATATTACCAATATCTGCCATTTGCTCTATTACAGGAATTGTTACTGCTTGGTTCGTATTGTGGAAACGCTGTCGGTGACTTACATAAATTTTATACTTGAATATTGGCTACTTGGACATACTACATATGGACCACGAGAATAGGAATCTTTCTATGACAGAAGCCAACTCACAATTTTCATGAAGGAATCATTCTTCTAAAATGAACGGCTTATTTTTTCAAAAAGATGCGTTTATTTATTTGAAAGACGGATTCATTGTGTAATGGAGATGTAACGACACTATTTAGTCAGCCGGAGAACTCATTTCCGTTACGTACTCGTACTCTTCGGTCTTTCTTCTATAGCATCTATTAACGTAATAGGTTTTTGATGCTCACCCCCTCAACCACATTTCAATGTATCATATTCCTTCCGCCTACTTACAGAAGTAGAAATAATTTGCATTGGAATGTCTG